>JAXQQM020092552.1:0-105608 GCA_034641835.2 Pinus albicaulis
TCTGTCCTCTTTTCTTTCTTTAACTGTTTTTTTATTTTTTATTTTTCTAACTTTGAATGCAATGTTCAGATTATGATATTTACAATGAAAAACAAAAATGCTTTGAAACTCATGATTCCTAGCAGAAGTAATGCTTTAGCATCCTGCTATTGACAAGACCTACATATAGATATTCTCCATTCAATTCTTTCAAGAAAAATTCATTGTGACCTCTCTCAGCATGAACAATATAGGGACCTTTCCACAAGTTCTCAAACTTGCCATGTTTTCCCTTCTCTTCTCTCCTTGAATCCCATTTAAGAACAACATTTCCAACCTGGAAATTGTTTGCCTTAGTCCTCTTATCAAATAGTTTCTTTACATTTTCTTGGACTAACTGTGTTCTTTCATAGACTTCTTCTCTGGTCTGTTGTAAATGGATGGTTTGATTGATTCTCCTTTGCATATCATTCTCTTCAACTTGCACTTCTTGAAGGAGTTTCATGACTGGAACTCCCAATGAAGTGGGAAAAACTACATCCATGCCATAGACTAGCTGATAGGGGGAAATATTTATTGACTTCTTTGTAGTTAACCTATCAACCCATAAGGCATGAACCAGCCTATTGTGCCATGATTTCTGATTCTGTTCCAACAGTTTTTTGATGATATTGATGAGGCTCTTCTTGGAAGATTCAGCTAATCCATTTCCTTGGGGATAGTAAGCAGTGGAATGGCCCAAGGTTATGTGATATTTATAACAGAAATCAACCATCTTCTTGGATTTAAAAGCAGCAACATTATCTGTTATGATTTTTCTGGGACAACCAAATCTGGATAGGATATTTGTTTCAAGGAACTTGATAATGACAGAGTCATTAGCATTCCTGGAGGGTATAGCTTCTATCCACTTGGTAAAGAAGTCAGTGGCCGTGAGGATCCACTTATGTTGAGCTGAGGAGGATGGGTGAATTTCCCCAATGAATTCTACACCCCATTGTTGAAAAGGTGCCTCAAATCTGATAGGATGTAAGGGTAAGGGAAGAATTTTTCTTTTTCCATCAAAAATTTGACACTTATGGCAAGACATGACCAACTTTTAAGCATCTGGGAAAAGGGTAGGCCAATAGTAACCAGATATAAGAATTTTTTTTGCTGTGGCCTTCCAGTAGAGGTGTCCTCCACATTCTCCGTCATGCAACTCATGCATGATTTTCCCTGCATCATCTTCAAGTAAACATTTAAGAAAAATTCCAACAACATTTTTCCAATATAACATCCCATCTAAGATGCAATAACTCAAAGCTTTTTGTTTCAAAAATATAGCTTTAGTTTTAGACAAAGAAGGAGGGGCATTCAAATATAAAAGCACATAAATAATGTCAGCATACCAAGGAGAATTCAGAAATGTTTCTTCAATGAAAGGAGCAGTAGATTCTTCTATTTCTTCCAACACATCTACCATATTCATGTCTAGTGCTTGGAAGTTAGACTCAGCCATAAGTTTTTCTAATCCTTGCCCTTTAACTAGTTTGGTGGGCCTGATTTCTAAGTCATATTCAAGAATAGTTGCAATCCATTTTCCCCTTTTACCATCGGGGTCTTGACTTAGAATGTCCTTGAAAACAGTATGTGGAACAAAAGCAATTATGTGAGAGTGTAAAATATAGACCCTAAAGTCTTTTAATGCTTTCACTAATGCTAAGGCTTGCTTCTCCATGATGTTATATTTGAGAGGAGCATCTCTTAAGGCCCTAATAAAGAAGGATATTGGTTGTTCTTGCCCCAAGTCATTCTTTTGAAGTAAAACTGCAGCTATTGTATGCTTAGATGCAAAAGAAAAGATATAAAAGTCTTTGGTGAAATCTGGACTAATCAAGACTGGTGTTTGAGTTAGAGCTTGTTTAACTTGTTCAAATGATTGTTTAGCTTGTAAAGTCCATTTCACACCTACCTCTTTCCTAAGCATGTTTGTAATGTTTTTTAATAGCTCAACAAGGTTGGGGATAAACCTCCTCAAAAAATTAATCTTTCCAATGAAAGATTGTAATTCTTTGAGGCTTCTTGGATGGCTGATTTGTAATATGCCATCTATCCTTGTGGGGTCTATTTTGATTCCCTCTTCTGAAATTATATGGCCAAGAAGTTTACCTTCTTGGAGACCAAAGAGTGTCTTCTTGGGATTCAATGACAAGCCAAATTTCCTACACTTCTCAAAAAAATTTCTCAGGTGAATCAAATGTTCCTCGTCAGTTTTTGAGAAAACGGTTATGTCACCAAGGTAAATGATTATGAAAAAGCCAATATCTTCAGAAAAGGCTATGTCCATGGCCCTTTGGAAGGTGGCCCCTGCATTCATTAATTCGAAAGGCATTTTGACATACATAAAGGTGCCCCAAGGTGTGGTAAAAGCAGTTTTGATTTGAACACTTGGGAGCACTAACACCTAATTGTAACCCGAGAACCCATATAAGAGGGATATACTTTTTGACCCAACTACCCTTTCAAGTATATGGTCCATCTTAGGTAAGGGGTAGTTGTCTTTTAAAGAGGCTCTGTTTAAATTTCTAAAGTCAATACAGAGCCCGATTTCCCCTGTTTTCTTTCTAACAGAAACTAAGTTTGATACCCACTCTGAATATCTAATTGGTACAATGATCCCAGCAGCATGCATCTTTTCAATCTCTACCTTAACTAAAGGTAATAAAATAGGGTTTATTCTCCTTAATTTTTGTTTAAAAGGCTTTTGATTTCCTTCAAAGGGATTTTATGTTGGATGATGTTGGTATCGTACGATTTTAGGTCTTTGTATCCCCAAGAAAAAACATCTTTAAACTCTTTGAACAGCTCTATGTATTGCAATTTTATGTGAGCTGGGAGAGTGTTGGATAGTTTGATCATCTTGGGTTCTGCTAGACTGCCTATGTTATGCTCTTCTACATTCGTTTCCACAGGCTCCATTCTTGGTTCTTTGGCTACATCATTAAAATCAAAAGGGTGTTCTAAAGGTGCAAGACCTCTTGGAATTTTATCATTTTTTCATTGTAAAACTTCCAAGTATTCCTATTCTGCGTTGTCAATTATCTCTACTTCAAAAGGATTCTCATAATGATTTATATCAGCATAATATGTCATTTCAACTTCTGGGATTTGTTCAATATACAAACAATTTTCTTTATGGTTGGATTCTAATATTGGTATGTCGAAATCGTTTTCTGATTTTAAGAAATCATCTATGTGTTTGTCAGATTCAAACACTTGCCAGTGATCTTTTTTATCAGGCACAGCATGCCTGCGTTTTACCTTTATGCTAAGCTATTCATTTATCTTAGGTATTTGGCAGTTGCTGGCATTGAAGGCGAGTTCATTTGATAGATGATTCAGTGCTCTAGGGATGAAAACAAGTTCATATTTTTCAAAGGTTTTCAATAAATCAAGGGCAGCGTTCCAATATTCCCTGAGCCTTGGATTTCTAGCTGATTATTCTCCCTTGATTTGTCTTATGATAAGTTCAGAATCTCCTAAGATTGATATCCTCTGGGCTTCTAATTGTTTAAGCAATTGTAAGCCTAGGAGAAGTGCTTCATACTCAGCAATATTGTTAGTGCATGGGAAATCTAATTTATATGAAAAAATATAATTTGTATTTCGAATCCAAACACCTGCCCCTACACTTGTTTTATTACAAGATCCATCAAATTTTATTGTCCAAAGTATATTTGACTCATTTTCATTTTCTTGTTGCTGTTGATTGTCAATGTTTTGAATTTGATTCGAGGGAAAATTTTATTGTTCTGGTGAACTATTTGGGTCTATGTTTTCCTTATCTTGTTGAGTGATTTCATCTTCGTTACATAAGATAAAGGAATCTAAACTTGATTGAATAGAATAGATTGGAGAGTTGTTTGGTTTGTCTATGTTGCTCACCATGTACTTCATGTGAGATTCCCTGTATAGTCTTCTATTTTGGTTAAAAACAGGGATGGTGGCATAAGACATGTCCATTTGAAGGCTTCCCTAAAGTTTGGCTCCCCATGATCTTGATAAGAGCATGCCATACTTAGGGGGAATGTCAGCTACAACTATGTCCATTACTAGACTCTTAGCAGGAATTTGAGCTAAATTAACACATAAATCTTTGATTAAACCCAAACATTTGACTCTGCTTGAGTCAAAGGAATACAAATCTTTGTATGGTTTAGTAATTTCTAAGCCTAAGCTTTCCATTACTACCTTGGGCATTAGATTGTGTGAAGCTCCAGAATCTAACATGGCATTATGTAAAATTTTCTCATGTATGTTCAAACTAACATAGAAGGGAGGGACAGCCCCTTCTTGGTATTTTCCTTCAACTTCTGGACCAAATAACAACTCATGCTTGTCATTTGTCAAGTTTAAGGTATTAGTATCACTTCCTAGGTTCAAAGCTTTCCAAACTTGGTTTTTGTACACTTCTTGGGTCACTAGTTCAGCTAGGGGGATGGTAATTTTTATCTTGGCAATCTCTCCCTCAAGGCCGAAAGGAACAATTGATTTGTTGATAATTACATCTGTCCTTTCAATTGAATTCTTTTCAGCATTTTTAATTTGCTGAACTTTGTTTGGACTGGTAATTGGGATAGTTTTGTTAGGACCACTAGCTGAAGTGCTAGGGGTACTTTGTTCAACATTTGGTTGGCTTTTTTTCTCTTTGTTTAAATTTGGTTTTTTAGCCAAAATGATGGGTTTATCTGCTATCATCTTAGGCTGAATTTCTGTGTTTTTCTTGACAACAGTACTAGTGTTCTTATCTTTTAAATTATCTACGTTCCCTTTGCTCCTAAGATCATATTGTTTGTGTACCTCCATGATTGTGTTTTCAAACCCCAATCTATAGTCATCATAATCTTCATATGTGTTTTTTTTTTGATCGGAGAAGAAACCTTGTTCTTCCTCACTGAGGAAAATATCATCCCCACTGTTTGATCCAATCAAGTTTACATGAGCTTCTCCCAACCTTTCCATCTCCCTGTCTTCCTCATATTGATCCACATAGTTCTGTTGGAAGGGAGGTCTAATTTGTTGGTCACTTTCTTTTTTCTTATCTTGATTGTTTTCTCTTCTATAATTCTGATTTATATTTCTGTTTTGATTATTTTGAGGTTCTCTTGGTGGCACTCTCTCATTCAAATTTATCTTTTCAAGCATCCTCTCCATCACCTTCACTAGGTTGTCAATTTTTGTGTCAGAAGTTGAGGTTGAGGGTAGTAGGTCATCTTTATAAGTTACCCTCTTCTCTAATCTCAACCTATTTATTTTCTCAATTATGTTTGCTTCTACACTCACAGCTCCTTTCTGCATGTCTTCTAAGGTTAAGTAATCTCTCTCCCTTAACTGATAAGTCATTTCAGCATCAAGGCCTTTGGGATACCTTACCAAGGCCATGCCTTGAGGAGGTTTCATGTGAGGTGGAAGAGCATTGTAAACTCTATTGAACCTAGTGGAGTAATCATGAACACTCTCCCCTTGATTTCTCTTGAGGCTGCTATACTCTGCTAGTATTTGGAGAGGATTATTTTTGAGTTCCCATTTGTTGATGAATGTTTGATGCAAGGCAGGGAGATCATTTATGCTGTTAGGAGGTAAGTTTTTAAACCATTTCTTTACATCTCCTCCTAAAATTTGGGCGAAGATTCTCATCTTCACAGTTTCTTCTTCTATCTCCATGTAATCAAATGCATCTTCCATCCTATCTACATGATGTTGAGTTGTTGTAGACTCTTTTCCAGTGAAATGAGGAATTTTGGATCGGTAATCATTTGGTAAGGGAAGTAGAGGTTGTGGTAACACTAATGGGGCATACCATGTTGCCATGGCTGGAAATAAGGGCGGATTTACAAGAGGTGGATTTACAGGTATAAAAGTGGGCTAAACAGAGGTGTTTTTCACAATGGTAGTATGGATTGGAGTGGGAAAAACACTTGGGCCAACAACCTGAGTTTGAGCAGACTTGTTATGAAAAAGGCTAAAGTGATGAAGAAGTTAGGAATCAGGAGGAGTGGAAGGTGAGGCTTCTCTACTGAAGCTTTGTTGCAAATCTGCAATGTCAAGATCAGTTTGGTTTAAATCACCTTGAGATCTAGTTCTAAAGATGTTCTTTGTATGATGTAAATCAAAATGTGAACCCTCTAAGCGAACAAGGTTTTGAGGGACATAATTTGTTCTTAAGAGGCTCCTATTAGCAGCTGATTTTCCAGAGTTAGAAGTCTGCCACAGAATTCTCTTTGGATTGTCAACGATTAAAGGAGGATTTGGGTCTGGACGGGATCTAGTGTTGATCCTATGTGAAGCCAGACTGTTTTTTGGCAATTTTACCTCTCACGATGTCTTATCTAGTATGGGACTAGGCTTCTAAATTTTCTCAAGGCTGGTTAACATAGTCCTAAAGAGATCTGGGAACCTAGATGAGTAATAGGCCTACTGGGGCTAGTGGAGTCGCCAGGTGGAAAATTTTTAGCTTTTATGAAGGTAAGATATTGGATGGTTCCACCACCATGTTTATTGTGAAGCCAAACTGAAATGTTTTTGGGTTTTTCTGAGTTATTTTGGTCTTATAGGTTATGAGAGTGTCCTAAATCTGATTTAACACTTAGCTAGGGTGTTTAATCATACAGAGTTCACTCTTATGGCTTGGTAACTGGTTCCTTAAAGGTTTGATAAGGTCTTAGGGGAATCCTAAGGGTCACTTAGTTTGTCACTGATTCAATTAAGTCCTATCATGATTACCATTTTGTTAGGTATTGCTTGAAGAAGGTTACTTATGTTATAATGGGCCTAAAAGTTTCAAGAAGGGATTTTCAAACCACTATATTCTCAATAGGTCCCACCGTGATCGCCATTATGTTGGTGTCCCGTGTTTTGATAGTTTTGAAAATCAAAAGACAAGGCAACATCAAAACCAATCTTTAGAGTTCCAGGATCTAGTCCTCTTGTTCTCAGAGAGGGATCTCTCAAATTATTTGTTTTAGCAAAGGTTTATCTTGTGTGCTTTGGATATTGGTTTTTAGACTAGTTATTAAGTGCAGGTGTTTGTTTGTTTGGTTGGTTGAATTGATATAGCAGAATATGAAAGGTCTAGGAAAGGTAGGTAGAAAGAAGAAGTATCAGCTTCATTGGGAAATGGAGTAAAAAAGAGGTTATGAAAAACTTATCAATGGATATGGGATATCAAAGGGCAAATCTAACTTGGCCACATGATCCTTTGGTTTTGAATGAGATGGACATTAATGGTTTTAGAAAAAAGAAGTTTTAATTCTCAAAAAAGGGAATTTTGAAAACATGACTTGAACAATAAAGAGTTATTTGATAGACAGGGCTAACCATGAATTCTACAAACCCCACTTTAAGCAAATAAAGACTTCAAAACAACTTTTAAAATGAAATCTAAGATTCGGGGAACACCCTATTTCCTCAAAGATTTTATTTCAAATGACTTAGAAAACATAAAAGATTCACTGATAATTATGGTCATAGAAGAGGGAACACCTAAATACATCTATGATCACAACTATAACGACCTTTAAGCCAACTGTTCAAGCAAGGACAAGGGGAAAGATCAGAACATACCTCCTTGGTTCATGGTAAACAAAGAAACTTCAATAACAGCCTTCAAGTGGCAGCAGACAAGCAGGGAGAACCATAAATCATGCTGAAACCAAATGTTCGAACTATTAAGGAAATAAACAAGCATGAAGACTAAAGAGAGAGATTAAAGACTCTAAAATACTTCAGCAGAAGAAAACATAAAACAGTGAAGGATAAACAGGTCTAAGGTGCTTCCAAGAGTCATTTCTTAGCCTAAAACTTTCATCCTACTGTAGTAAGAATTTATGGAACAAAATGAGAACAGGGGAAAACATTAAACAGTTCAAAATACTTCACCAACAGCGAAGCTCATGGATCCAATGATAGCGCCTTCTCAAGAACAAGCATGCAACAACATCATTAGGGCTTCCAAGACTTCAATTTTTTCTTCAAATTCAACAGACTCTGTATTATTTCAGAGAGTTTCAGTATTACAACTAGTAATCAAACAACCAACGTTTACAATGGATTCCTCAAAAATTTTTTATAGAGGAATGAGGAGGTTGAAAAAGAGAAAAGATCTTTTGAGTTCAATTAATACAGTTAATGCTCCTCGACCTTTGAGGGGCTCAAGGGATAAGTTTACATATATTTTCCTGTATTAATGGGTTTACATTAAGTAATTTAAGCTTGCTTGAAGCTTATGTTGACTTTAAGGCTGCGCATACTATTAGGGCTACTCTGTAGCCCATTATTTTGTGCATTAAATTCCTTTAGCGAAATTAACTCTTCGAGAACAACGTTGAGGCAAATATCTGATTTTGATCAATAACTCTGGCCTCCGTTTGAATGCTTGTGGCTATAGGTGGCTTTGTGGTAGCTGAGAGGAATCAATCTGCCTTAGATGTGGTGGTGGAGGCATTTCTGTCCGATAAACACTTATGATTTTCTTTAATTGTTTTTTAATTTGGAGGATTAGGCTTTTGATAATCAATATTAGTCGTAATCCCCAAATTGTCTTCAATCTTCTGTTCTGCTGTGTTCTGTCTTCGACACTGATACTCTTTTAATTTATTTAACTCTGTGTCTTGTTGATGTGCAGTGCTGCGTAGGGCTCACAAGGCATCAATTCCCATGAAGCATCGACGAGACGTGGAGTTTGAACCCTGTGAATGGTTTCCTTTGATGAATCAAAGGTATGGGAATCATCATTCCAGGCCTTCAGCCTTTCTTTAACATAATGGATAAACCATTAAACACCTGCAAAATACAAAACTAATTAAAAAATCCTACGTTGTGAGGTAAAGCGCCCGAGAGGGTATGGGGAAGAGTGTAGAATTTTGAATAATAGGCTAGTTATTCATAGAGATTATCTTTGATTACACACTATTTAAACTTCATGCATAATACATAACCTCTTCTACAATTGATCATAAATATGCGGAAATAGAAGCGTGCATGCGCACATTAAAACATAATCAAGCACACATATAACATAGTATGTAATGGGGAAAGAATACGATTGAAAACCCCAAACTATATGTATATTATAATGATAGAGAACATGTAAAAATACATAGTACAATACTTTTCCCTGATACTCAGGTACTAGTCATGACTTTTACACAAACTAGCTCAGATATGAACAAGTCACAAGTTCAAATCTCTTCCACCTGTCTGCCTGCCTCTACTGTGCAATCCAAGATGAATAATGATGAGATCCAAGTTCGAATCCCACTGGCTTGTACTGCGCAATCCTCATTGGCAATATCAATCAATGTGTGTGCAAATCTCATGCACAGCTATAGTCACAACTGATAGTAGACTCACCCTTTCACCCACCTCTAACACTGGTCTCCACTGAACTGTCCATGCATTGCAGTTAACTGATGTGTTCTTTAGTTGATTTATGAGTTAATAATTTGTGAATTAATTAATAATTAATTCACACCACTCATCACTAGTGTATTTTTCAATTAGACTAAATACAACTAGTTCAACTAAGTTAAACAGAACACAACTCCACCAATTGTCTCATCAACTCCACCAAACTCTGCCACATGAGTTCTAACTGAAGTCAACCATGCAATAGCTCAACTAACCCTTAGGAAAAGCGTATTTCCTTCTGTCAGCTGCATGTGCCACATCCAAGCATCAAACTGAAGTGCTTCAAGAGGATAAGATAATGTTTATAGTCTAAATATTATTAAGGGTTAATAATATTTGACTGTTCTATTTTTAGCCCAGTAGTCTAAAAATAGAAACCGCCCAATGTCTAAAAATAGAGGTCCATCTATTTTTACCAACTTGACCAATCATCCATAAATAGCATCCCGCAACTCATAGACCATGATCCATATGTCTAAAAATAGACATAGTCTAAAAATAGACTTTGCAACAAAAAATCACCTGTGTGGCCCCCACCTAGTTTTGGTGATCACTTTTCCAACTAGGATCAGGAATGATGTTTCAGGATGCCTCCTTCACTGTTTCTTGTTGCAATCTTCAACACTCCCTCTCAACAAGAAAGGACTATCTTTGCATGCGACATGCAACTCCATGCATTCGCCTTGCAACCTTCACAAGCGCCATGCAACTCCATGCATCTGCTCTGCAACTCCTCTGAAACTGAATAGGCTCCAAACAACTCAATCAGTCTGATGCATCTATCATCAAAGTCTTCAACTTCTGCTGGGCCCAATTTCACATGTCATCAGGAACCACTGCGTTGTTGAACTCTTGCACCCATGCACTCTGCACTTGCTGTCAACTCTGATTCGCGCTCCAGTATCCGACACTGTCACTTTGATCTGCCTGCATCAATCCAACTGATCATGCTACTGCTGCGCTGTGGGCACCTCGTAGCCAGGTTCAATTCATGAGATCCACACCATCTCATGAATCCTGCCCAGAAATCTCCTCTTGGGATTTTTCATGCATGTCGCCCCACCTCTCACCTGGTGGTATAGCTGCATGCACTCCCTCTGCCCATCTGGCACGGAATTTCTCTGCATGAGTGGTTTCTTCCACTCCATGATCCTCATCTTGTGGTTGCTCCACATCCCGAGGTTCACTATTACCTGCATGCAAAACTTGCTCCCTCTCAAGCATCAATTGCATGTCTTTCTTGCACTTCCCAATAGTAGGAAGCTCCATAGACATCCCATCTACTTCAAGTCTGTAGAGATTCTTTGCTCGAATCCCAACCTTCTTGACTTGTCCTGTTGCCTTGTGCCGAAGGAAAACTTTTCCTTCACTGAAGACAACTTCATACCCTTTATCCTCTAACATTGCGACTGAGATCAAATTCTTCTTTAAACCTGGAACATGCACTACATCTTGTAAAAGAATGATTTTACCTGACTCCCTCTGAAAGGTTATGGTACCAATGTCGGTCGCATTGTATCGTCCATTGTCGCCCAACTCAACATGCAACTGGAGATCTTTCTCCACCAAGTTACTGAAAAGATTCACATCTCTCGTCATGTGAAAGGAAGCGCCACTATCAAAATACCACCCCGATCCCAATGCACTAGACACCATGCATGCGATCAATGAGAAGTCCAACTCAAATTGCGAGGCAAGAGCCTCACCAGCTGCAGCTCCAGCAGCCTACTTGTTCTTCTTCTTCTATGGACAATTTGTGGCATAATGTCCATGATCGCGACAGTGAAAACACTTCACTTTGGACATGTCACGCTCTTTACCATCCGCACTGGATTGAGAAGCATTCTTCTTGCCCTTCCCCTTCCTTGCTTTGGCAGCCAAAGCGCAATATTCTTCATCAGATGCCTTTGATGAAGATCCATCCCTGGTACTCCGCCTTATCTCCTCTTGCACAAGATCCGACCAAAGTCGCTCCCATCCTGGCAATTTCTCCCGACCATTGACAGAATCCTAATAGGCATGCCAACTCTTCGGAAGACCAAGGAGAGCCAAGCTCACCAATTCCTCATCATCGACAATCACCCCCACACTTCCCAGCTCATCCCGGCATTGGATGAACTCCGTGAGGTACTTCAGCATACTGTCGCCTTTCTCCATCTTTATGTGTCTGAGTTTATCCTTGAGCGCCAACTTCCTCTGGTCGCTCTTGCTTTGGAATAAATCTGTCAACGCTTTCCACATAAAGTATGGAGAAGCTTTTCCATGCATGCTGGATACAATGTGATCCTTCACGCCCTCCAACAGAATCCTTCGACATTTTGCCATCTTCTTTTGCCAAGCCTCAACTTGAGCAGCATCAGTAGGCTTTGGGATCTCAGCATCTATGAACTCCTTCAGCCCGTTATCATCTAATACCGCCTCCATCCAGTCCTTCCATGCAACATAATTCGAACTACCCTCAAGGGCATATTCCAGTCGCAATCCGTTGAAAGACATTTCAACTTTGGCACCAAGAAAACTACTGCAAATTCGAATTCCAAATTCTGCTGCAAATTCGAATTCCAAGCTCAAAACTCAGCTGCTTCTAGATCTGTGAGAACAAAGCATTTCTAGCACAGAGATTGACTGTAAGGGCATTTACTGGATATATCACCTTTCAAAGAAAGGATGGATCCAGAGGCTACCTGGCCCGTTACAGACTCTGTCTACCGAAATAATTGTAATCACTGTAATAGATCCGATGATCAATCTCGCTCCGATACCATGTAGAAATTTGAATAATAGCTGAATTATTCACCGAGATTATCCTGATTACACACTATTTAAGCTTCATGCATAATACATAACCTCTTCTACAATTGATCATCAATATACGGAAATAGAAAGCAGTCGCATGCGCTCATTAAAACATAATCAAGCACACATATCAACACAGTATGTAATGGGGAAAGCAATAGCTGAAAACCCCCAACTATCTGTATATTATAATGATAGATAACATGTAACAATACATAGCACAAAGCTCTCACAGCTCTCAGCACTATCTCACATGCTACACACAAACTAGCACGGAAGATGAACAAGTCATAGGTTCAAATCTCCTCCACAAGTCTGCCTGCCTCTACTGCGCAATCCAAGATGAATAATGATGAGATCCAAGTTCGAATCCCACTAGCTTCAACTGCGCAATCCTCATTGGCAATCTCAATCAATGTGTGTGAAAATCTCATGCACAGCCATAGTCACAACTGATAGTAGACTCACCCTTTCACCCACCTCTAACACTGGTCTCCACTGAACTGTCCATGCATTGCAGTTAACTGATGTGTTCTTTAGTTGATTTATGAGTTAATAATTAGCGAATTAATTAATAATTAATTCACACCACTCATCACTAGTGTATTTATTAGTTAGACTAAATACAACTAGTTCAACTAAGTTAAACCGAACACAACTCCACCAACTGTCTCATCAACTCCACCAAACTCTGCCACATGAGTTCTAACTGAAGTCAACCATGCAATAGCTCAACTAACCCTTAGGAAAAGCGTATTTCCTTTTGTCAGCTGCATGTGCCACATCCAAGCATCAAACTAAAGTGCTCCAAGAGGATAAGATAATGTTTATAGTCTAAATATTATTAAGGGTTAATAATATTTGACTGTTCTATTTTTAGCCCGGCAGTCTAAAAATAGATTCCGCCCAATGTCTAAAAATAGAGGTCCATATATTTTACCAACTCGACCAATCATCCATAAATAGCATCCTGCAACTCATAGACCATGATCCATATGTCTAAAAATAGACATAGTCTAAAAATAGACTTTGCGCCAAAAATCACGCAATGTGGCCCCCACTAGTTTAGGTGATCACTTTCAACTAGGATCGGGAAAGATGTTGGGATCCTCCTTCCTATTCTTTTTGCAGTCTTCAGCATAGAGTGTGGCTAGTTGGATGGCATCATCCAACGGTGTAGATCCATTAGAGGAGGTTAAAAGAAGAGAAAAGGGAGAAATAAGTCAGAATCGTTGATCGCGCAGAGATCAACGATGGGGATTACGCATTAAAATCCTCTTGGTGGAAGGCGGAGGGCGATGAAACAATCAGGGAAAGATCTGGGACCGTCCGATCTAGACACATGGACGGTCTAGATTCAATCGGAGAACTCATGATTGGAGGAGGAAAAAGGGAGGGTGTAACGAAAATCTCCGACGCGATTAGATGCGGACTGTTGATCTGAGGGCCAGATCAACGGTGGGGAACGAATCGGGAATCGGCGATCGGAGGTGGGTTGATGCGATGGTGCGATTGGGGAAAGCCGATGCGATTGTGCGATCGGGCCATCGCAATCGGAGGTGGGGAAAAAACATTAAAAATGCACCCAAAGGAAAACTCCGATGCGATAAGCACTGGCCGTTTGATCGGTTTAGGACTAACGGCGGAAATTATCTCAAGTATGATACCAGCGAAAAACCCTTAAACTTTATGAAAAACCCAAAGTTTAAAAAATACAAAGGTTTTTATGCTTTGGGGGCGGGTCATATATATATGAAAATGGATAGGCGCCCGAGTGCGAGGCCTTTGACTATATGGAAAAGAAAAAGGGCCCGGGGTTTATGTACAAGGGCCTATCGCAATCGGGAATATGATACAGGTCTTTCAATCTAACCATTTGTTTTTTGCAATGCGATGGGCGCCTCGAGTCTTAAACTCTTGGTCCCGGGCGTGGGTTATATGGAATGGAAAAGAAGAGGGGGCGAAGTTTGTACAAAAGGCCAATCGACATCGAAGGTTTCAACGTTTACACACAAAAGACTTGTGTTTGTTCGGAAGTTCCGATGCGATAAGCGCTCGATGGGTTTAGCACCTGGTTCCTAGGGCGTGGGCGCATGTGGGAAAGCGATTTAGGACTTAGCCCAAGGGGGCTTAAGCCTGTAATAAAAAATGGTTTTCTTTATATATTTTCAATGGTTTTCAAAGGACTTTGAGGGTTTCGATAAGGCAAAGAAAGAGTCTTAAACCTTGTCAAAGAGGTTTTGATGGAAGGGATGAGGGGAAGATATGAAAATGAAGGATTTTTATGGAGAATAAAGGGGTAAAAATGAGGTTAGTTTTTGAGTGGAGGAGGGTTAAAATGAGGGAATTTTGCAGCGGTTCTTTTTCATGAAATCAGTAGAATTTCAAAGTTTTTAAATGGAAACAACAGTGAAGATTGAAACAAGGGCATGATGTCTCCAAGAGGCTTCAAAAGATAACATTTTTAGCAATAAAACTGTTTCTTGAAGGCTCCAAAATGTTTTGGCCACCTTTTGATATAACAAATTTTATAGGTGGCCAATAGGATCTACAAAATACCATGGGAAAAAAACCATCATGCCCAAAACCATGTGTAAAACCCATGCACAAAACCATAGGTAGGTCCCACCTAATATAGCACTATTCATGGAAATAATATAACACACACCCAACATTATCCCACTTATTGTTTTATTTTCCACGGAGGGGGTAACAAGAGAGCTTAGTCATTGTTCCATATCACAACGCCCATTGATTCTCTACAACAAGAAAACTTCTTAGCAATCAAATATTTTGTCAATGCATCTGCAACATTCTTCAAATATTCCACCTTTACCAGCAACACATTTTTGTCCTCAACCATATCCCTCACGAAGTGATACTGGCCATTAGTGCGATTTGTCTTTGAATTATAAGTAAGGTTCTTTGCCAAGAAAATTGCACTTCAATTGTCATAATCTATCCTTATAGCTTGTTGTATCAACCCCATACTTGAACACAATATCTGCAACCAAACTGATTCCTTGCTTGCATGAGTGGCTTCCATTTATTCAAGCTCTATAGTTGAAAGAGCCACTACAGACTGTGCTCTTCTCATACGACTAATTTCTCCTCAAATAGGTTAAAAACGTACCCACTTGTATATATTATGTAATATATATCTCTAGCCCATTCTACATCAACAAAGCCATGGATGTCCAAAAATATTCCCATTCTTGGTCTTCCTTGGTAGCACAAACCATAGTCACTAATGCTGCGCAAATACCTGAAAACTCACTTCACTACTGTCCAATGCTGCTTCCCTGGTTTTGACATAATCTTGCTTGATACTCTCACTGCATGTGAAATGTTTGGTCTAGTACATACCATTTCATACAGTAGCCTACCGTCTACACTTGCAAATGGAACATGAGACCTGTCCTCTTTCTCTTCTTGTGTCTTGGGATGCTCTTCAGTAGATAAATTTACACCTATAGGAATAGGAACCTTCACTGGTTTTGTATCCTACATATTAAACCTCTGCAGTATTGTCTCAACATATTTCCATTGGTTTAACGAGAGCTTCCTCTTTTCCCGATATTGTTTAATTTCCATGCCAAAAATATAGTTTGTAGCACCAAGATCCTTCATGTCGAACTTGGAGGACAATTGGGTCTTCAAATCCTGGATAATTTCTTTGTCATTTCCAATAAACAACATATCATCCACATACAAGACCAAATAAATAACACAGTCACCAATTAATTTAAAATACACATAGTGATCCGCTTTGCTACTAGTGAAGCCAAGTCCCCATATATATGTATCAAATTTTTGATACCACATCCTTGGTGACTATTTCAACCCATACAAAGAATTTTTTAATCTGCATACCAGTTCTTTCTTACCCTTCACCACAAAGCCTTCAGGTTTCTTCATGTAGATATCTTCTACCAGACCCCCTAAAAAAAATGTTTTATTCACATCCATTTGTTCTACCTCAAAATAAAAAGCAACATCACATTTAAAAGTAATCTAATAGAATCTACCTTGGAAACAAGAGAAAAAATATCACCAAAATAAATTGCCGGGACCTGGTAATAACCTTTTGCTACCAAACGAGATTTGTATTTCTCCACCTTGCCTTCTGTGTTCATATTCTTCTTAAACACCAATTTTCTACCAATGGATTTCCTTCTAGCCGACAACTACACCAGATCCCAAGCCTCATTTTTGTCCAAAGATGCCATTTCATCAACCGTGGCCTCTTTTCAAATTTTCCATCCTCTGAATCTACTGCCTCCCTGACAGTTATAGGATCATCATCAGTAATAGATAACGCAAAATTTGAACAGAAAGGAGATGGAATATACCTTTCTGGTTTCCTTCTTTCTTGAACTGATATTCTCAAAGCTGGAGTTTGTGGCTCTTCATCTTCTAAATCTTGTTTTGCTGTAGAGTTTGATTCTTCCTCCTTTTTCTCAAACTCTATCTTCTCACGATCCTTCGGTAGTGTTTGTACCTTAAGAAACAATTCCTTGGTTGTGAAAAGGAATCCGTGCTTAAGACATTCATATAATTATGTCACAGAAATATTGATCCTTGTTTAATCACCTCCAGATTTTAATCATTAAACCTTAAAAATCAAATGCTATAAATGTCCCACAATGCTATTATCTGCTGATATAGAATGAAATGATCAGAAGAAGAATGAAAGGAAAAATCCCAAAATGATATGCTGTTGTACAAAATCTATCATCTCAAACTTCAAAAGAATTATAAGAAAGGAACACTTAAAATGAAGGAGTGCCTATTAAGGGTTTTAACTCTTATTTACACACGTAAAAAGAGACATGCTGCTTCAATACTTCATTTTATTCAAAGACAAGAAATACATTATGTAAACTAGAAGACACATCAATATCAACGAATGCTAGAAGCTTGCTTTTCATTCATTAATCACTTGAAATCTCAATACAAAGATCACTGTCTGGAGGTCCAAAAACCGGAACCCCTCCTCCTCTTCTTATCTCTGCTTTTATATCTGCTATCTAATCTAACTAACTGTTATGATCAGTTTTAAAACTGATTCTTGGAAATTTTGGAATTAATTAAAATTACAAAATGCTTGTTTTAATATTATATATATAATATATAATATAAAACCAAAAATAGGATTGGAAGTTAAAAGAACGAATGGTGTATTTTGGGTCCCACCGTTACACCCTTTTGACAAAATCACCCATGGTTTTGAAAACCAAAAACTGCTTACGGAAGCACTTATAGCAATTTCTTGAGAAAAGATTGAGTGATGCCGTAATGCATCATAACCGTAGATTTTTTAAATAATGGTTTAAACCAAACCATTTTGTGGGGGCACTATCTCTCATAATTTCTGTTTAGTTTGTGATGCCGCAAGACCATTGGATCTGAGCCGGATAATCCAAGTCGTTGATTCAACTTCAATATTATATGCGTTTTCTTCCCTACGCAATTGTGAGCCACAAAACAAATCTAGAACCATTTCTGAGCCATCTCCTCTTAAATTTGCTGCTTCTTCTAAAACGCTGGTAAAATTTTCTCTACCTGATCTTAAAGAAAGATGTTTTAGAAATCCGCTGTGAATATGAACATCATAGGCTGATATATTTGATGCTAGATGTTGCTAACACTCCTGCGCAATTGCTAGTACCTGATTTGCAATTTTATGTTGCAATAAACAATTGTTGATAGGAAGGATCTTATCAAAGCAACCTGGCACATGTAGCCCCAAAGCAGATTTATTTGTAAATAGACTATCTTGTCCTTGTACAACATCTCCAGGTCTCCAACTCCTTGTTCCGAATGAGAACTCCATCCTGTTCCTGCAATGTTTGACCAAACCTTAAAACAGTCAAGGAGAAAACCAAGATAAATTCGATGAGCAGTTATATATTCCACTGGATTTGTTTCTGAAAGTGGTTTGGACTCATCTGGTGTAAGATAAGATTGAAATTTACAGCAGTCTTTGAATTTGAAATTCATTTTATGAATCCACAGTCTTTTCTGTGAACAAAATTGTCAAACACAAATCAAATTTATGTAGAATAAGTCAAATCCAATTTTAGAAGACGTTTCTGGGAAAATAGACATTTGAAGAATTGTTGAAATCTCTTAAAAAAATTTGGATTTCTGGGCAATTTCCTCGTGGAAGTCAATTGGGTTTGGCCAGCGCCACTGTGTATACACTCGGAAAAAGCAGCAAACCAACATGCTAGACAATGCATTTGGGTAGAGATGACAAATTCTGGCCATAAGTAATGCCCAATTAACACCCATAGAAAACCTGCTACATTTGAATAGACATCACGTCGTTTTGCCCAAAACTTCATGCACTTAATTGTAGTTTCAAAATTCTGAATATCTGGTAAGACCCAAACGTAAAAATCTTAGCATTAGCTTCCTGGGCAACCTGCGCATTAAAGCCCCTGCTTCTACTATTCTGAGATTTTTATAAGAAATCTTAAAACTCGGATTATTTGGCAGTGATTGTTTTAATACCCAATTCATTACTCAAAAATAACTATTTGGGTTTCCCAAAATGCCAACACCTGATTCAAATCACGAATGACTGCTCCAAATATCCGCCTTGCAATGTAATTAAGTCATCCAATAGAGGTGAATCATTGAGCAACATATGTTGAGCTTGCGATTATTTTTATTTGAACATGTTCCAATTCTTTTTAAATCTTAATAATTTTTTCCTCAGCAACCTTGAATTGCTGAGACCCTCTCTTGACTTTTAGCTGAGTCGAATTAGGTTACAAGTAGGAATTCATGTTTAATAACATATTTCACCTCTTTGAACACCACATCTCGGTTGTACACAACCTTCCTTTTTTCTAGGTTCCAAAACTTATAACCTTTTAAACCATCCTTATACCCAATAAAGATGCACCTTTTAGAGTTACTATCCAACTTCATTCTTTTCTCCTTTGGAACATGTAAATATGTATCACATCCAAATACCCTTGGATGTGAAAGATAGGGTTTCTTAGCAGTCCATATCTCATGTGGAGTATTATCCTCCAACACAGATGAAGGTGATTTTCTAACCATGTAAGATGTAGTCTCTACTGCCTCTTCCTAGAATTCCTATCCTAACCTGACACCACTGAGCATGTTTCTTTCCTTTTCCATCAACGTCATGTTCATTATTTCTACAACTCTATTTTGTTGAGGTGTGTATGGAGTAGTATTATGTCGTGACATACCACACTTGTTACATAAATCTTCAAATTCATTTTTGCAGAACTCTCAACCATTATCTGCCCTTAACACCTTTATCTTCTTCTCTATTTGGTTTTCCACTAGAGCCTTAAATTCTTTAAATATGTCAAAGAATTCATTTTTCTTCCTGAGGAAATATATGCATGTATTTCGTGAGAAGTCATCAATAAATGACACATAATACACAAAATTATCTAGTGATGGAACCGACACAGGTCCAAACACATCATTGTGCACAAGCTCTAATATCCCTTTATCCCTCTTAGCATCAGAGGGGAAACTCACCCGATTATGCTTCTCATATACAAAATGTTCACATAAATCGAAATCCAGAAAGAAATTATATATATCTTCTAACATACCATTACCTTCAGTATTCCAAGGCCCTTATCTCCAACATGACCAAGAATTTGATGCCATAACATGGTCTTTTCTCTAGAGACAACTAAATTTTATGCTTCACTTTTAGGAACCATAGAACTATTGCACCCATCAATAACATTGCTACCTAGAAGCTTGTATAGAGTTCCAATACAAAATGATCAAAGAAATCAAAATCCATAAGGAAATTATATATACCTTATACCATACCATTACCATGCAATATTCAAAGGCCCTTCTCTCCAATATGACCAAGATTTTGATGTCATAACATGGTATCCTCTCTAGAGACCACTAAGTTTTCTACTCCACTTTCAGGAACCATAGAACTGTTGGAATCATTAATAATAGTGCTACCTAGAAGCTTGTACAAAGTTCCAATCTGAACTCCTTGCATCAATACCAGTTCTCCCCAAATAATTTTGCAGGTATCCTTCTCGAACATTTTTTTTACACCTGTATAATCCATGTTACTTATGTTAGCCACCTATAAATTATGATATGCTAAAGGGTGGCTAAATTTGTGTTGAAGCCTTCAAGAGATTTATTTCCTTTGAAAATATATCATCCTTGAAGTCTTATGATTGTCCTATCCTGGAGGTTCATCTTCACTGTTGTTTCCATCTTAAAGCCATGCTGATTCACCAAAGAAAGTTGTTCCAAAGGCCACTGAAACTGCCCATGTTCACTTATTTCCCTTCATTTTCATAAAGCCTTCTTTCCATATTTCAACCCTCCATTTAGCCTCCAAAGGCCTCAAATCCCCTTCAAGTCTTGTGAAATCCCTTTATGAGGTTTAAAACCCCATCTTTACCCCTATCAGAACCTCCATTTTCCTCAAAAAACCCTTTGAAATCCTTGAAAATCTTCATTTTTACACTAAGGACTTAAGCCCCTTTCGGCCTTGGCCCTAGCCCCTTTTTCCGCATATAAACCGGAGCCATAACCAGGTGCTGTCCCTTATTGCTAATCGCAATCGGAGCTTCCTTTCCCGATTTTTCCTTTGTTATTCCAAAATATTCTGATGCGATGACCCCTTCTCCTCCGATCGTCGATTTAATCCTGACCATTGAATCCACAAGAACCAGTGGCCAGGATTCAATCACGCTTCACATATTCCTTTCCCTTTTGAGCTTTCCCGTTGGTCATCGATCAAATCCCCACCGTTGATCTTTTCAGATCCAACGGCCAACGCTCCATTGCGTTGCTCCATTGGTTCTCTGCTTCACTCATCGCTCGCGCCCATGATTTGATCTGGACCGTTGAATCCACAAGAACCAAAGACCATGATTCAATCACGCTCCGCCCATAATCTTTCGTCATTACACCCTCCGATTCAATCCTGACTGTTGATCTCTATCATGATCCGATGACCAGCGCTTAATCGCTCATCGCAAATCCAAAGTCCCGTTTGCTTTTTCACCTCTGATGTGCGATCCTCGATTAAATCCCAGTCGTCCATTCCGCCAGATCCAACGGCCAGCGTTTCATCGCATCACGCCCTTCTATTGCATAAGCCTCCACCATCCCGTGCTCTGATTTAATTTCCACCGTTGATCTCTATCATGATCTGACGACCCACGTTGCATCGCTCCATCGCATCGGCAAAACACAAAGGCCTAGTCCCTTTTCCTTGTCTCCTCCGATGTTGATTCTCAATTTAATCCCAGCCGTTGAATCCAAAAGAACCAAAGGCTGAGATCGCATCGCACTCCGTTCAGTCATCATCGACCCATATTTAATCTCTACCGTTGATCTCTATCATGATCCGACGGCCCACATTTAACCTGCCAATCTTTCCTCCGTACTCTCGGTCCCACCACCAACGCCCCCGCTTCCTCTCATTTTCCCCCTTTTTCCTTTGTATTTTCCCATGCGTAAATTTTTTCACTTTAACACTAAAGGTCATTTTCTCTGCCTATTCTATTCAAACCTTGATATTACATCATGAAGCATTCTCCACCATGGGTCCCGCATACATTTCACCCCGCAGCTCTTCATCCATCGCGTTCAACCCATACCGTTGGATCTGGAGCCTCCAATCCAATGGTCGACAATCATTTTCGCGTAATTTTTTAGTCCTTCCCACAGTGCATAACTTTCACGCAATAAAAGTGGTTTCGGAAATCCACGTGTCGAATGCTTACCTATATCGCGTTCCAAAAGTTAAAACCGCTTCCCCCCCCATTTCATTTTTTGAAAACCACTGCCGGTTTTCTGCCATACCACTTACCCTTCCCCGCAGCGTCATTTTCACTTTAAAATACAGCCGTAGATCATTCTGATCTAACGTTTCACGTTATATTAATGTTTAATTCACCTACCATTTCACCAATCTCCCAAATGACTTCATTAACCAATCTCCACTGTTGATCATCCTAATCTAATGGTCCACATTTATCCTCGTGCCCAAAACTCCAAAGCACCTGGTTAGTTGCTCTGCCAGGTTTTTCATCCATTTTCTGCTACAATCACATTCTTCCTCACTACTCCTCTGCCACCCCAGAGCCTCTGCAAGTAGTCTAACCAAGCCCACATGGATTTCTTAACATGTTTATCGTATGTCTGCAGGTTTTTAGCGGCTGATGAAGGAATTAATGTTTTACAGCCACAAAGGTGACACAAAGGTTTATATGGAAATCTCAGGGCCACAAAACAATGTCAAAGGGTATCAATACAGAATCAGATTGAGCAATCAAACAAAGTTAAAACATAAACAAAGTTAAAATAGTTTGAAGTAAAAAGAGACAAAGCAGTGATTAGTGCAGAATGTTGACTGACACAGACGTAGCCTATCTCCATGCTCAAAGGCCTGCCAAACAGTTATTTCACCAGGGAAGCTACTACAAACTATCATAAGCAGTTATTTAGAAGTATGGGTGACCTCATAGCAGATGCTTCACTTGACTCACACCAAGAAGATAACAATACCATTCCAGATGGTTTTTCCTCTCAAGGACACCCTGTGGTTGATTTCTATCATATCAAAATGGTCTCAACAAGCTACAAAGTTATTGATCCTGTATAAAATTTAATGTTATGTTAATGAAAAAGCATGGAGCATTCGAATTCTCTCTCCTATCTCTGAATGATCATTTAAAAATTTCCTCACCTACTTTTCCTCATTTTCCTATAAAGACTCTTTGAAGTCTCTTTGTAAAAGTTTGGCATTTTGTGAATTCTAAAGTAATACATATTACTGCTTTGAAGAAGCTTTGGTGTTCTGAAAGAGTGTGGAAGTCTCTGTGTTTTCTGTTGATGAAGGAGGTTGGACCATTGGATCCATGAGCCTGGTTATGTTGAAGTAACCTCTATTGTCAATGTTATTTCTTGTTTATCACTCTGTTCCATTATGCTTTGACTTACAGTAGGATAAAAATTTTAGGCAGAGAAATGTATCTTAAAAGCACCTCTGACCTGTTTATCCTTCACTGTTTATATGTTTTCTGCTGCTGAATATGACAGGGTAGTCTAATAGCTCTCTTGAATATTCAGTTTGTTTTATTTCAGAAATGGTTAATTCAGTTGTGCTAAAGACTGTTTAGGCGTTCCCTCTTTCTTTGCCATTGAATGTTATATCTAAAATTTCGCTTTGATTATTAATACTTGCAGTTTGACAGAGAGGCTTGTTCCAATCATACCCTCTATTTATTATTGTAATTATTGTGTTAAAGGTCCCTATAATTGCAGTCCTAGATGTCTAAGGCATTCCCTCTTCTTTGAATGCAATTGTATGTTTTTTTTATTGAGCCTTCAGCAGTAAAACTTGTAGGAGGAAATAGGGTGTTCCCCGAATCCTATAATTTGTTAACGAAGGTTTAGTCTGCATTTCTCTTTCCTTTGAGTGTTTATATTGATTAAGTCCAAAGCAGTGAGCTTACTGGAGGAAATATGGCATTCCCCGAATATTTTAAGCCATTGTGAAAGGGTTTAGCTTGTTTTCTCTCTTAGTCCTTAATGTTCATCCCATTTCACCTATATTATTCGAAAGAGCCTTGACCAAGTTAGATTTTCCCTCTGGTTTCCCTTCCTTCTCAGTTAGAACTATCTGGAATTTCACATGACTCCATTTCTCAATGGCTTGTAGATTCCCATGCTCTATCTATACCACATGAAACACATTTTTCCAACCAAAAAAACAAAACAAACAACCCTTGTGCTCTATAACTATCCTAAGACCCTAAATTGAACTTTAAAGATACATTATTCTTTACCTTTATAGAGAGATCCCTCTCTGGATCCAGGATGGCTAGATCCTAAGATCCCAAAGCGGTTTTGATGTTGTCTTGTCTTTTTGTTAGCCAATCTACCAAAACATAGGAACCCCAACATAATGGCGATCACGGTGGGACCTATTAAATCTATGATAGCCTAGTAAACTATTATAAACTCTTTAGTCCGACAAATATCTAAGAAAATTAGTTAGTAAGCCATAGAGTAGACTTTTTTTATTTGAGCGCCTTAGCTAAGTGCTAAAATCAGACATAGGACACTCATAACCATAAAAATGTACAAAATCCAAAAATATCTCAAATTGGCACATGCCATTAATCTATGAAATTACACAGTCCATCTTGTTCATCATGAATGATATGTTGGAAAATTTTATTAGAACAAGTGTAGCTGTAATGATTAACGAAATTAACTATGAACATAAACTTAAAAACTTAAAAACGAAACTGAGATACTTATCTAAATTATAAAACAGAGCTGCATAGGAGGCAAGGGCCCTCCACCACCTGGTAGCACGCAATCTAAATCAAAATTGACTCAACACGTTCACAGAAATGATGTTTCTTTCATTAAAGGAGAAAATGACTGAAAAACAGAGTATTCACGGTTCTGAAACTTAACAGCAAAAGCCAAAAACTAACCAAGATCTAACCAGTGTTGCTTGGTCTCCCAAGTCATATTTATAATGAAATTACATAACAGAACTTGAGATAATGCAGCGATTAATATCTTTCCCATTCCTATTCGAATTAAAATTCTTATTGAAGGTTGCGTACTTTGCTGAAGACAGCTGTAGAGTCTGTGTCCCGGTAGAACTCTACCTCTTGGTTTTGGTTTCCCACGTGCATAACCACATGTAGAATTGTGCTCAGACTTTGTAGGGAGCAAGGAATGATGTGGATGAAGTCTGTAATTTTCCCATATGCGCCTTTATTTGAGACGACACCTATAACCCACTTAAACTCTAAAACAGCTACGGAAAACGGGATCAGCTACAGAATGCGCGATCAGCTACGGAATGCCTGTATTCTGTAGCTATTTTGCAGAAAATTGTTAAAATAGCAAAAATCATGAAAATACAATATGTTAATCAATTGCATGTAACATTTAAGCAATCCTAATCATTCTTCATTGATTTTAGGTTTATGAAGTGATAAAAGAATGATGAAATGAAGTGAAGGTTTGTAAAAGAGAAGGCAATTCTAGGGCTCAACAAGTGGTTTAAAGGCTTAACTCCTAATAGCATTAATGACCTCCACTCTTTATATCAAGCTTTCATAAACAAATGGGAAATCAAAAGCAACCCTGTACAAATATTAGCAGAGTATCAGAGTCTGAAAATAAATCAAGGAGAGAGTGTTCATGATTAGTCCACCAGGTTTAACAGGGTCTACAATTCCCTTCCACCTCACATGAAACCTCCCCAAGGCATGGCCTTAGTGAAATATCCTGAAGGTTTCAATGATGATATGGCTTATCAACTAAGGGAGAGAGATTATTTAACTCTATAGGACATGCAGAAGGGACCTGTGAGTGTAGAAGCAAACTTAATTGAGAAAAGAGCTAGGCTAAGATCAGAAAAGAAGGTAACTTATAAAGACAATACTGCACCCTCCACATCTAGCTCAAAAATGGAAAGGATGTTGGAAGAAGTGATGAAAAGGATGAGCATACTTGAGAGAGTGCCACCAAGAGAGCCCCAAAACAACTTCCAAAATAGAAATAGAAACCAGAACTTTAAAAGAGAAAACAATCAAGATAGGCAAAGAGATAATGGTCAGCAAATTAGACCTCCCTTCCAACAAAACTACGTAGATCAAGAGGAAGATAGGGAGATTGAAAGTTTGGAAGAAAACCATATAAAATTGATTGGATCAAACAGTGGGGATGATGTTTTCCTCACTAAAGAATAACAAGGTTTATTCTCCTCAGAACCAAACAAAGATACATATGAGGAGTCTGATGATTATAGATTTGGGTTTGAGAATGCAATCATGGAAATTCACAAACACTATGATCTAAGAAGCAAAGGGAACATAGATAATCCAAATGACAAAAACACTAGCTTTTCTATTAGAAAAAACACAGAAAATCAGCCTAAGAAAACAATAGAAAAAACCCGCATTTTGACTAAGAAGAAAGATTTAAACAAAGAGAAAACCAGCCAGCCAAATGTTGAAGAAAGTTGCCCTAGTGCCTCTGCTAGTGGCCTTGTTAAAATAGCTCAGGTAGACAGTCCTAATAAAACTCAGCAAGTCAAAATTGCTGAAAGAAACATAAACAGGAAAATAGATGTAAATACAACAAAATCAATAGTCCCTTTCAGCCTTGAGGGAGAGATTGCAAAGATTGAAATTAACATACCTTTGATTGAATTAGTAGTCCAAGAAGTGTACAGAGACCAGGTCCTAAAGGCTCTGAATATACATGTTGATACTACTACTTTGAACTTGACAAATGACAAGCCAGAGCTATTGTTAGGTGCTAAATTTGAAGGAAAATATCAAGAAGGGGATGTGCCCCCCTTCTATGTCAGTATAAACATACATGACAAAGTTTTACACAATTCCATGCTGGATTCAGGAGCATCACACAACCTTATGCCTAAAGCAGTAATGGAAAGCTTAGGTTTAGATATTACTAGACCCTACAAAGACTTATACTCCTTTGATTCCAGAAAGGTCAAATGCTTGAGATTAATTAAATATGTGTGTGTTAACCTATGTCAAATCCCTGCCAAGAATCTGGTAATGGACGTGGCAGTAGCTGACATTCCCCCAAAATATGGTATGCTCTTATCTAGATCATGGGGAGCTAAGATTCAGGGCACCCTTCAAATGGATATGTCTTATGCCACCATATCAGTGTTTGGTCAGACTAGAAGATTGTATAGGGAAACCCTCATGAAATACATGGTGAGAAGAAAGGACAAACCTCACAACACTCCTGTTTATTCCACCCATTCAGATCTAGATTCCTTTATTTTATACAATGAAGATGAAGCACCCAAAAAAAGGAAGAAAATGAGTAGGACATTAGTGCACCAGAGCATTCAGAATTATATTTCTCTCAACCTCTAGATATCTCAGCTTCCAGCATCCTAGAGCAACACAAAAAAGATGAAAATGAAACAGAAACACTTTGAAGAATGAGCTTTGATGGCTTTTGTAGCAAAAGTAGTGCAAGAGTTGGTGTATGGATACACAACACAAACAAAGGACATGCCTGCAAATTAGATTTTTCATGCACCAACAACATTGTAGAATATGAAGCCCTTCTCCTTGGCCTACACATACTTAAAGATTTAAAGGCCAAAAGGATATCAGTGTAGGGAGATTTTGAGTTAATTATCAGACAAATCAAAGGGGAATATTCAACCAAAAAGCCCAGACTCAGAGAATATAGAAACACTATTTTAGATCTCCTGAAAACCTTCGAAAAATATGAGCTTATGTTCATACCAAGAGCCCAAAATCACCTAGAAAATGAACTGGCTTTTACTTTCAGTAATTGCCAAATACCACAAATCGATGAACAACTCATTATAAAGGTAAAAAACAGACCAACAGTGCCTGATAATGAAGACCATTGGCAGGTTTTTAACAATGATAAACATATAGAGGATTTCCTACTATCAAAAAATGAGTTTTCCACAGCATCACCAAGTTTTAGCCATGAAAAAGAATGTTTAGATGGGGAACAAATTCCTGAAACAGAATTCCCCTCTCCTACTGATGTAAATCAGTTTGATCATTTTTTCAAAGCAAAATTACCTGATGATCCAAGTCAAAATGACCTCGAAGTTCTGGAATGTAAAGGTGATACCATACCCAAAGTCCTTGCTCCTTTAGAACAACTCTTTGATTTCAGCGATGTAGCTAAGGAACCAAAAACAAAAAACATGGAAAGTAATGTAGAAGAGCACAACATAGGCAGCCCAACTGAGCCTAAAATGATTAAGTTGTCTAGCTCCCTTCCTGCCCACATCAAACAACAATACATAGCACTCTTCAAAGAGTTTATAGATGTTTTTGCATGGGACTATAAAGATTTGAAATCATATGACACCAACATCATTCAACACAAGATCCCTCTTAAGGAAAATCAGAAACCTTTCAGACAAAAATTAAGGAGGATAAACCCTGTTTTATTGCCTGTAGTAGAAAAGGAAATTAGGAAGATGTATGAGGAAAGGATCATTGTTCCTCTTAGATACTCAGATTGGGTTTCCAACCTAGTATTTGTCAGGAAGAAGACAGGGGAGATCAGTCTATGTATTGAATTCAGAAACCTGAATAGAACCTCTCTAAAAGATAACTACCCCTTGCCAAAAATGGACCACATTCTTCAAAGGGTAGTTGGGTCAAAAAGAATATAATTATTAGATGGGTTCTTAGGTTATAATCAAGTGTTAGTCCTCCCAATTGATCAGCATAAAACAACCTTTAACACACCCTAGGGGACATTCATGTATGTCAAAATGCCTTTCGGTTTGATGAATGCAGGGGCCACCTTCCAGAGGGACATGGACATAGCCTTCTCAAAGGACATAGGCTATTTTATAATCATTTACCTTGATGACACTACCATTTTCTCCAAAAATAATGAAGAACATTTGGAACATTTAAGGAAGGTTTTTGAGAAATGCAGAAGGTTTGGCTTGTCTTTAAATCCCCAAAAGACACTCTTTGGCCTCCAAGAAGGAAATCTTCTTGTTCATGTAATCTCTGAAGAAGGGATCAAGATAGATCCTAAAATAATTGAGGGCATATTGAATATCAACCACCCTAGAAATCTCAAAGAATTATAGTCTTTCATTGGAAAGATTAATTTTTTGAGGAGGTTCATCCCCAACCTTGCTGAGCTATTAAGAAACATCACTAACATGCTCAGGAAAGAAGTAGGTGTTAAATGGACGATGCAAGCTAAACAGTCATTCGAACTGGTAAAGCAAGCCCTTACTCAAGCACCAGTCCTCATCAGTCCTGATTTCACCAAAGATTTCTATATTTTTTCCTTTGCATCTGAACATACAATAGCTGCAGTATTGTTGCAAAAGAATAAATTGGGGCAAGAACAACCTATCTCCTTCTTCAGTAAAGCCTTAAGAGATGCCCCACTCAAATACAACATCATGGAGAAGCAAGCCTTAGCACTGGTAAAAGTGTTAAAATATTTTAGGGTGTACATTCTACATTCACATATCATTTCCATTGTGCCACACACCATATTCAAAGACATTCTAAGTTAGGACCCCGATGGTAAAAGGGGAAAGTGGATTGCCACTATCCTTGAATATGACTTAGAAATCAGGCCTACCAAACTCATCAAGGGACAAGGATTAGCAAAACTCATGGTCGAGTCCAGTTTCAAAGCTCTAGATATGAATATGGTTGATGCCTTAGAAGAGATAGAAGAGTTCCCAACACCATTTACTGAAGAAACATTCATGAAATCCCCACGGTATGCTGATATCATTTATGTGCTGCTTTACTTAAATGCTCCTCCTTCTTTGTCAAAAACAAAAGCCAGATTTGTAAAACATAAGGCTTTAAAATATTGCATGATAGATGGATTTTTATATTGGAAAAATGTTGTTGGGATACTACTAAAATTTTTACTTGAGAATGATGCAGGAAAAATCATGCGTGAAATTCATGAAGGAGAATGTGGAGGGAACTTAGATTGGAAGACCACAACAAAAAAAATCCTCATATTTGGTTACTATTGGCCCACCCTTTTCCCAGACACCCAAAAACTAGTAATTTCTTGCCACAAATGCCAAATTTTTGATGGTAGAAGAAAGATCTTGCCCTTACCCTTGAAATCTATCAATGTGGAAACACCCTTTCAACAGTGGGGTTTAGACTTTTTAGGGGAAATCCATCCACCCTCCTCAGCCCAGCATAAATGGATCCTCATAGCCACATATTATTTTACCAAATGGATAGAGGCCATACCCACTAGGAATGCTACTGAATTTGTCATTATTAAATTCCTTGAGACCAACATATTGTCCTGATTCGGCTGTCCTAGAAAAATAATCACAGACAATGCTGCTGCCTTCAAATCCAAGAAGATGGTTGATTTCTGCCATAAATATCATATCACCTTGGGCCACTCCACAACCTATTACCCCCAAGGAAATGGACTTGCTGAATCTTCCAACAAGAGCCTGATCAACATCATCAAAAAGATGTTGGAGCAGAACCAGAAAGCATGGCATAGTAAGCTTGTTCATGCCTTGTGGGCTGACAGGTTAACCATGAAAAAGTCAATCAACATGTCCCCTTATCAACTTTTTTATGGAATGGATGTTGTTTTCCCAACATCTTTGGGAGTTCCAGTCATGAAACTCCTTTAGGAAGTCCAAGTTGAGGAAAATGATATGCAGAGAAGGATCAATCAGACCATTCACTTGCAGTAGACCAAAGAAGAAGTTTACCAGAGAACTAAAGCAGTCCAAGAAAGCATCAAAAGAAAATTTGAAAAAAGGACTAAAGAAAATGACTTTCAAGTTGGGAATGTGGTTCTCAAATGGGATTCAAGGAGGGAAGAGAAAGTAAAACATGGTAAGTTTGAAAATCTGTGGAAAGGGCCCTACATTATTCATTCCTTAAGAGGGCATAATGCATTTTTCCTTCAAGAATTGAATGGTGAAGAAGTGTTGGGAGGTCCTGTCAATGGCAGGATGCTTAAACACTATTTTTGTCAAGAGTCTTAAGTTTCATAGTTTTTCATCCATTGTACATACCATTTGCATCATGAAAAAGAAAGAAAAAAAAAAAAAAGATAAAAAAGAGGGTAGAAATAAAACAAGAAAGGTATAGCCCCATACCAAAAAAAAAAGGAAAATATGAAAGTGTGCAAGCTCAAACGCCACTACTTCAAGGAGCACTACTATCCAATCATACAGCCTAATCATGATTGGGAAAATTTCAATTTACTGCTGATAGGATAGTGAAGAATATTTTCCAAACTGTTTAATCTTGGCTTATCAGTAGAACAAGTTAGGATAGAAGAGAACTGGTTCTAACATGCTCAAAACTTGAACCAAAAAAGTAAAGGAGAACAACTCTAACAAGATAAAAAAATAGAGCTGAAATGAAGAAAGAAAGGTGACTGTAAAAAGCTCAAAATCTGAGTCACAACAAGAAGGAAGGATGTTTTGAATTCCAGATCTTTAAACCTTCCGAGTTTTGTTTTAATTTTTGCTAGTTCCAGTTCATGTGCAGCTTGTCTTCATGCCATGGACCCACAGCAAGCCAGACAGTCTAATCCTAGTTTGGCTGTGTTTCAATTTCTGTCTTAGAATACAGAGAATGAAAATCTGTCAGACTATTTAATCCTGATAGATATTAGATTAGGTAAAGAAACTAATGAGTTCAACCACTTAATATGAACTCATGGAGAAATAAGGGTAGCATTTGATAGGTTTATTTTTTCTCTTTGCAAAATAAAATGTTGAAAAGAGTTTGCTAGTCCAAGTGCACTCAAAGGAAGAAAAAATGTTAGGATAGTAGGAAGGGTAGGTAGAGATGTTGTTTTGAAGAATGACATTTTTTTCAAGTTGTTGCAAATGTTATCAGATCAAAGGAAGACCAATCAAGGAAAGAAAAATTGTTGCCCAATGGAAGGGCACTGGTCTGCTGAATACAAATATTACTGAGGTTTTGGGCACCTAAAGGGAAAGTTGTCCTCCCCAAGTGGAGCCACTGTTAGCCACCTATAAATTCTGATATGCTAAAGGGTGGCTAAATTTGTGTTGAAGCCTTCAAGAGATTTATTTCCTTTGAAAATATATCATACTTGTAGTCTTATTATTGTCCTATCCTAGAGGTTCATCTTCACTGCTGTTTCCATCTTAAAGCCATGCTAATTCACCAAAGAAAGTTGTTCCAAAGGCCATTGAAACTGCCCATGTTCACTTATTTCCCTTCATTTTCATAAAGCTTTATTTCCATCTTTTAACCCTCCATTTAGCCTCCAAAGGCCTCAAATCCCATTCAAGCCTTGTGAAATCCATTTATGAGGTTTAAAACCTCATCTTTACCCCTATCGGAACCTTCATTTTCCTCAAAAAACACTTTGAAATCCTTGAAAATCTTCATTTTTACACTAAGGCCTTAAGCCCCTTTCAGCCTTGGCCCTAGCCCCTTTTTCCGCATATAACTCGGAGCCATAACCAAGTGCTGGCCCTTATCGCTAATCAAAATCGAAGCTTCCTTTCCCAAATTTTCCTTTTTTATTCCAATATATTCCGATGAAATGACCCCTTCTCCTTCGATTGCTGATTTAATCCTGACCATTGAATCCACAAGAACCAATGGCCAGGATTCAATCGTGCTTCACATATTCCTTTCCCTTTTGTGATTTCCCACTGGTCGTTGATCAAATCCCCACCGTCGATATTTTCAGATCCAACGGCCAGCGCTCCATCGCATCGCTCCATTGGTTCTCCGCTTCACTCATCACTTGCGCCCACGATTTGATCTGGACCGTTGAGTCCACAAGAACCAACGGCCAGGATTCAATTGCACTCCGCCCATAATCCTCTGTCGTTACACCCTCTGATTTAATCCTAACTGTTGATCTCTCTCATGATCTGACAGCTAGCGCTTAATCGCACATCGCAAATCCAAAGTCCCATTCACTTTTTAACCTCCAATGTGCGATCCCTGATTAAATCCCAGCCGTCCATTCCACCCTCGCATCGTGCCCTTCTATAGCATAAGCCTCCACTGTCCCGTACTCTGATTTAATTTCCATCATTGATGTCTATCATGATCCAACGGCCCACGTCGCATCGCTCCATCGCATCGGAAAAATGCAAAGGCTTAGTCCCTTTTCCTTGTCTCCTCCGATGTCGATTCTCGATTTAATCCCAGCCGTCGAATCCACAAGAACCAATGGCTGAGATCGCATCACGCTCTGTTTAGCCATCATCAACCCATATATAATCTCCATCGTTGATCTCTATCATGATCCGACGGCCCACATTTAACTCGCCGATATTTCCTCCGTACTCTCGGTCCCACCTCCAACGCCCCCGCTTCCTCTGATTTTCCCCTTTTTTCCTTTTTATTTTCCCATGTGTAAGTTTTTTCACTTTAACACTAAAGGTCATTTTCTCCACCTATTCTATTCAAACCTTGATATTATGTCATGAAGCCTTCTCCACCATGGGTCTCATATACATTTCACCCCGTAGCTCTCCATCCATCACGTTCAACCCATACCGATGGATTTGGAGCCTCCAATCCAACGGTCGATGATCATTTTCGCGTAATTTTTGGGTCCTTCCCACAGTGCACAACTTTCACGCAATAAAATTGGGTTTAGAAATCCACGTGTCGAACACTTACCTATATCGCGTTCCAAAAGTTAAAATCGATTCCCCCCCCATTTCATTTTGCGGAAACCGCTGTCGGTTTTCCGCCATACCACTTACCCTTCCCCGCAGTGTCATTTTCACTTTAAAACACAGTCGTAGATCATCCTGATCTAACGATTCACGTTATATCGTTGTTTCATTCACCTACCATTTCACCAATCTCCCAAATGACTTCATTAACCAATCTCCACCATTGATCATCCTAATCTAACGGTCCACATTTATCCTCGCGCCCAAAACTCCAAAGCACCTGGTTAGCTGCTATGCCAGGTTTTTCATCCATTTTCTATTGCAACCACATTCTTCCTCACTACTCCTCCACCACCCCAGAGCCTCTACAAGTAGTCTAACCAAGCCCGCATGGATTTCTTAACATGTTTATCATATTTCTGCAGGTTTTTAGTGACCAATGAAGGAATTAATTTTTTACAGTCACAAAGGTGACACAAAGGTTCAAATGGAAATCTCAAGGCCACAAAACAATTTCAAAGGGTATCAATACAGAAGCAGATCGAGCAATCAAGAAAAGTTAAAACATAAAAAGAGTTAAAACAGGTTGAAGTACAAAGAGACAGAGAAATTATTAGTGCAGAACGTTGACTGACACAGACGTAGCCTATCTCCACGCTCAAAGGCCTGCCAAGAAGTTATTTCACCAGGGAAGCTACTAAAAACTGTCAGAAGTAGTTATTTAGAAGTATATGGCGCCCTCATAGCCCATTCTTCACTTGACTCACACCAAGAAGATAACGGTACCATTCCATATGGTTTTTCCTCTCAAGGACACCTTGTGGGTGATTTCTATCATATCAAAATGGTCTCAACAAGCTACAAAGTTATTGATCCTGTATAAAATTTAATGTTATGTTTATGACACAGCATGGAGCATTCAAATGCTCTCTCCTATCACTGAATGATCATTTAAAAATTTATCACCTACTTTTCCTCATTTTCCTATAAAGACTCTTTGAAGTCTCTTTGTAAAAGGTTGGCATTTTGTGAATTCTAAAGTAATACATATTGTTGCTTTGAAGAAGCTTTAGTGTTCTGAAAGAGTGTGGAAGTCTCTGTGTTTTCTGTTGATGAAGGAGGTTGGACCGTTGGATCCCTGAGCCTGGTTATGGTGAAGTAACCTCTATTTTCAATGTTATTTCTTGTTTATCACTCTGTTCCATTATGCTTTGACTTATAGTAGGATAAAAAGTTTAGGCAAAGAAATGTATATTAGAAGCACCTCTGACCTATTTATCCTTCTCTGTTTATATGTTTTCTGCTGTTGAATATGACAGGGTAGTCTAATAGCTCTCTTGAAAATTCAGTTTGTTTTATTTTAGAAATGGTTAATTCAGTTGTGCTAAATATTGTTTAGGCATTCCCTCTTTCTTTGCCACCAAATGTTATATTTGAAATTTACCTTTGATTATTAATACCTGCAGTTTGACAGAGAGGATTGTTCTAGTCATACCCTCTGTTTCTTATTGTAATTATTGTGTTAAAGGTCCTTATAATTGCAGTCCTAGATGTCTAAGGCGTTCCCTCTTCTTTTAATGCAATTGTATGTTTTTGTTGATTGAGCCTTCAGCAGTAAAAATTGTAGGAGGAAATAGGATGTTCCCCAAATCCTATAATTTTTTAACGAAGGTTTAGTCTAGATTTCTCTTTCCTTTGAGTGTTTATATTGATTAAGTCCAAATCAGTGAGCTTACTAGAGGAAATAGGGCGTTCCCCGAATCTTTTAAGCCATTGTGAAAGGGTTTAGCTTGTTTTCACTCTTAGTCCTTAATGTTCATCCCATTTCACCTATATTATTGGACAGATCCTTGATCGAATTAGATTTTCCCTCTGGTTTCCCTTCCTTCTCAGTCAGAACTATTTGGACTTTCACATGACTCCATTGCCCAATGGCTTGTAGATTCCCATGCTCTATCTATACCACATGAAACACATTTGTCCAACCAAACAAACAAAACAAACAACCCTTATGCTCTATAACTAGCCTAAGACCCTAAATTGAACTTTAAAGATACATTATTCTTTACCTTTATAGAGAGATCCCTCTCTGGATCTAGGAGGGATAGATCCTGAGATCCCAAAGCGGTTTTGATGTTGTCTTGTCTTTTGGTTAGCTAATCTACCAAAACACAGGAACCCCAACAACTTACATAAAATCAGATTTCTGGCCAACACAGGAATATGCAGAACATAAGGAAGTCTTCTAATCCTTCCATCTTGCAACTTCAGCTTGAATTTTCCAAATCTAGTGATTCTGGCCTCCCTATCGTAGTGGTGGATTTAATGCATGGGTGTACGAAATCACACCAGTTTAAGGGGTGTGGTCTACCCCTATAAACTATTGGTAACAGGCAGAAAGTGGTGGAGCTCAAAAGCATATAATCTAGAGGAAAAAATATGCAAATGTATGCTCAAAGTAAACTAAAACTAAAACACAAATATACAAAAGCTATTGAAGAGAGTCAAAACAATAATAATGCAAACGATGGCTCAAGGACTCTTCTTATTATACGCTTGAAATGGAGAAGAAATTTTACCCACTTGCCAAAGGGCCCCTAGAAAATGGTTCTAGGTCCCGATGCAAGGATGTTGGTTTCCAAGCTTTGCCTCTGATGTAGTCTCCCTCTCTCTCCGCTGTGATGGGCTAGGATTGTTGGGTGGCCAACAATCGAGTCCCCTCTATCTCCAGATCTGGGTCACACACTGTTGGTATTGCTTGGGAAATTCTGGCCATCATAACAATGTGATCACCATTTCTTCATCTCTTGGTGGCTTTATATAGGGGATTTCAAATCCTCCTTCCCTCCCTTGGTACATGATGGATGGTGACCCAAGGGAGAGGTATGATTCCATTGTGTGCTCCAAATATTCCTTTGTGTGCTCACATAGTGTCTAAGGAGGCGCTAGTGGTTGTCCTTAGGTGGCTTCATATAAGGAGTAACTGTCCTTTTCTTTGTGTCATCCCGGAAAGTGACATTTTTCCATTTCCAGGAATGCGCACTTATCAGGAAAAAAGGCGTGCAAAAGGTGCTCTTCTTGAAGGATTAAGCACGCAATTTAGCATTTAAGACTAGTTCAAATCATCTTTTCTTAGCACCTTAGAGATTTTAAATACTTCTTGATTCCATAATGTGTTCCTACCCCGTAAATCCTTAGGCTTGACATTAATTAATGTCATCTTCTGCTGTACGATTTTCCAGTGTTAACAGTTGCCCCCTAATGTGTGAGGTCTAGGAAGGATTGTATAGTTGTTGGCTTGAGGGGTCATGACCCAGGTTTGGTGTGCAAGGTTTGCCAACAAACCCCTATACTACTGGCCCTTTCGGCAGTGACCTGCTTTCGCAAGTCATAGTCTCACCCAAAGTATTATGGGTGGGTGGTGGAACAAGGTTTCCGCACCCTGAGAAAGGATGGGTAAGACAAGCAAGGTTGCGTCCTATTCCTATAATTCCTGGATACCTTGTCCTGCGCAGGGTTAATTATGTTCCTATTCACATCCATGTGCACTAGATCTATAATTATAGTCTTATTATATCATCAACATGGCAGTACATAAACAGAACATAACAGATCTAGATCCAACAGCTCAGTACACAGAACTTTCGCAGCTTAAATAAAGAACATACATAATGCAGCAATTATTAGCAATTCACATAACATAACTCACAGATTCAGATCTCTAATAATCCTTCGCATGCATTCATTCATCAATCCTTCCTTACAATTCCCTTCCCAACCTGCGCACACATCAGCAGGGTTCGCACATAGCTAGACTAGGATCTCCGCACACATAGCCAATAGGAGTCTGTTCCCCAAAACCCAAACAGACCACTTAAGCAACAAACAGTATCAATATCTCATCAATTCCTATCGTTTACAATCCAAAATGCATCTCTATTTATAACAATCTAGCCTCAACATTCCTATGGTCCACAAGCCATGGTTTTCGAAACCCTAGTTTACCCTTTGATCCATTACAATGTGTTTAGGGCTTTGACCATCCCAAAACACCTATGATATATTAAATATAATCAAAATTAACCAAAATGGATCAGTTTCGTAGCTTGTTAGGAGACCCCATTCCAACAGTCCCCCAACACAATCTTGTGACTCGTCTCGAGTCACTCCACTGGTGCATCGTCGATCTGCATACGCAAAGTATCCAGAGCGCATACAAGCGGAAGGAGTACTGCCTGACTCTAGGATGCAGCGTCTTGTGCAAAAGTGACCATATTCTGGGAAGGTGGATCATTGGTAGCCGTGGTAACGCTTGCTAGAAACTGATTAAGGTGCTTGGTTGTGCCATCAGTGTCATGTGTTAACTGCAGGACTAAGGTAGTCCAGGGCTTTAGACATTCAGTTAGGGCATCCTATTTCTGCTAGAGTTTCGCAATCTCATCCTATAGGTCATTGCTAGTTTTCAATCGTGCCAAGTGCTAGGCAGGCAAGAAAGTAGACAGCGTAGCGTTGATTTCTTCAACAGCCTTTTCACGCTGTCGTAAGTCCTGATTGATTTGTTGGAGGACTGGATCACGCTGGACCCGAGTCCAAAGCTATATGGATGACTCCATCTGAGTGGTACCTTGAGTAATTTTCTCCGTGATTGTCATCTTTGCTTCCTCAATAAGGGTGGTACGCTGGGTACGTACTCCTGGGGGTGTGTCGGGCTATAGTCTGGACTGTAAGTCTGAAATCTCTAGGTGGGAGGCTTTGAAAGAAACAACCAATTTTTCCACTTTTCTTCTAGATATATCCTCAGCCGTGATTTCCTTTGTCACTTCTGTGCAGAGCTGGTGGATCACAATCTCAAGTTTTGCATGTTGTGACTCAGCCCGGACCACTTCAGTAGTTTTCTGTGCAATAGTGTGTTGAGCGGCCACCAGCTGGTGGGTTGTGGATTGAGCGCAGTCATTAATATCCTAGGAGACAGAGTGAAGAAGGCTGTCTAAGGTTGCGTAGGGCAGCTAAGTGAGGTCCATATGGATTCGTGTGCCTTCCGAGGGATGCGTTCTGACTAAGGCACTAGTAGGGATACTCCAGAGTTGACCGACCTCCCTGACTTGTGCCATGCTGCTATCAACTGACGGAAGTGATGCCTGGCCTTCATAGGATGGAGGTGGATGCACTTTGATCCAAAGAGCGTGGAGGTCTTCTTGAAGAGAGGCGACCCCAGCTTGCCACTGAGCCGTGATAAGTTCCCACTTATCCTATGTAGCCAGGGTGACTGCATCCACAATCTGCTCCAGATCTCTGCCTGTTAATGTGACTGTCGCGTCATAGTGCTCGCGACTGGCTTGCTATTTCTTCCTTGGTCTGGATGTCGATGGCCCCATCCTCTTAGTACCAGGAGGAGGGGGAGTGGTGGTAGCTACTGGGTTCAGAGCTATATCTGGCTGCTGCTGCAGTGCGTTATCTCTGGGCTTAGCTGTAACTAATGCTGGCGTGTTGGGAAGGCCTTTTTTCCATGCGGAGGGCCGCAGTTCGATCAGTAGATCAATTTCTTCATCTGGTACCATATAAGGGAGTTCTACCCACATCGGGCTAGCGAAAATGCGAATTAGGACTTGGTGCATAGTGATTTTAAATGTAGCAATATGCTTGTATTTTTCATAGATGGTGGGGGAGAGTCGAGGGCGAGAGTTGATGGTAGTGGCGACACTACTCTGGAAGAGGACCCAAAATACCTTGTTATCCTCAATACGCTGCTTATCCTTGGAGTCCCATAAGTGAGCATACTGAGCACCTTCGCACATCCCATCACGGAGCTTGGGAGTGACCGATTCTTTTGGTTTGTCCCAGGCGACTAGGGCTATGAGGAATAATAGCCATGAATAGAAGAAAGGTGTCCCATGCTCTTGAGACTCGCGGAAATTAGCAAGAAATTATTCGCACAAGTATTGAGCCCAATTAAAAAAAACACCCTTCGCGCACTACCTAGCTAGTTGGATGACATAGGCAGGGACAGTCGCAACCTGGCACTTCCGCATGAGTTTGCAGGCTAATAGTCGAGTGCCCATCTGCGTAGCAGGGTCGTTGATGGTTTGGATCAAAAACCCTCGCTGATTTCGCTGGACCGCATAGGTTTCCTGGACATACAGAGTGGTAGCGGCTTCATATTTATTGCCAACTTTCTCAAGCGGGTGCGGCCCCTGCATCGGGAGGACCGTTATCTTGTGGATCAACTCAGCATCAATAGGGACTCTGTCGCAAATCCATAAACAACCATTGTGATTGAGGGCAAGTAACTAGTGTGCCAATCGATCAGTGATATTGTAGCGGCTGAAATAGGGCATGCGGAGTAGATTCAGGAGTCCGGATCCTGCCAAGCCACATACCCACCATTGAGGTTTCATCGTGATTCCATCATCCTCATGGATTGTGTCAAAATATAATGTAGAGGCCAATTCCAGAAAAGCGTCCTGGTCCGCCATATTATGATCATCGAACTTGACCTCATGGAGGCGTCCGCAGGGATCACCAAAGACGGGGACCTCGCCTGGGGTCAGCGGAGTCTACAGGTAGGTGATTAAGCCATCCAAGTTTTTTGATATCTACGTATGTGGTCTTCATGGTCGAACTTAGGGGGGTAACTAGTTGATCAGGTTAATCGGCAGAGCCTCCTCTTGCTCATCTTGTGCTGAGGGCGGAGGCCTAGGATGTCTTGGGGAACTTCGAGGTTTCTTTGCTACCTGTGGAGGAGCCCTTGAGCTTTGAGCTTTCTCCTTGCCCTTCCGCATGGTTCATGGAGGAGGGAATTCCTCCGACTCCGGCTCATCTTCCAGAACTTCTTCAACCTCAGGCTCAGTTGGGGCGGAGGGTTCGGCAGGAGCAGTGGTCGGCATCCTTGCACGAAAAATGAATCTCGGATCTGGGTGACTGCTATCCAATGGGGGAGGTTTACCAGTCATGGGAGGGAGGCCAAAAATATAATTAATTTTTTTGTTTGATTGGTTTTGCATGATACTTAAAGTAGGCTGCCTGTTTACCCGAGATAATACTGCTAACCCGCTGATCCTTCCGGCCTTTAAACAGTTTCCATCGAAGGAGAGGGAGAGATGTTTCGCGAGGGGTGGGTTTCCCCAGGAAAGATAAAAATCACCCGTAATTCGTCCTACCAATGGTTCAAGGGCTGCTCCATTCAACGGTAACTTCTGCTTCTCCCCAGAAGGTACAGTTCCAATGGCTAGTTTTCGCGTCCCCAGTATCTTAGGCGTACTTATTACGCTAAGGTTGCCACTATGTGATAGCTTCCTGGCTTCCCCCAACACAAGCTTGCTGCCTAAGTAGCACTTGGCTAGAGACCAAGATACCTTTATCGTCTGTTCTACTAGGGTTTTAAGGGGTGTTGATGTGGGCATCAATTTCCTTACCCCTAGTTGCATCACCGATGCAAGAGTGGTTTGAGGCAAGGGACTGCTACTTGTGGAATCAACAGGTGTTATAGGGAATCTGTTGCTTATTCGAGGGTCGACCCGTCCTTCGCCGGGGGTAGGTATTATTTTTACTCCCATATCTTCTTTAGGGGCCATAAAGAGAGATTCCTTAGTGATACGAAGACAACATAGTGTAGAGGCTTCTCCTAGTCAGGTCTTCCAAGCTTCTAGATCCCTACTTGAATCCTTAATTTCTTCCTCGTGGCATGGTACTGTCAATATATAGATATTAGCCCCTATCTTAGGTATAGGTTCTGCATCATATTTTCCTTCTATCGGGTCCAGTGGTATAACGACTCGTCGACCCTAGTTTTCAAATATCATGCTACGTTTTCTTAGATTGATAACGCCCCCCATGTTCATAGCCCAGTCTAACCCAAGGAGCGTAGGGTATGGATCCCCATATTCCACCATTTATATTACCTCAAAGTTAGCTAGGATCCTTTCTCCCTTGATATCAACCATGACAATGGGGATTCTACCTAGAGGGATAATTCTTCTATGATTTTCCATTTGAAGCTAGATGGTGGACCGCTCTAGCTTAGGTTCTCCCATGTGTTGCCAAGTGTGCTTAGGTAGTATATTGGCATCCAATCCGAGGTCTAAGATAACCTGATCCATTTTATAGCCGTGGATCTGGACTGTCAGACACATCTCCCTACCGGTGCATCTCTGGCATTGGTGCAACGTATGCACATCCTTGATGCCGGTTGTACTCATATTGTGTGTTGCACATCTTTTCAGTAAAGCCTGTAGGTTTCATATTTCCCGAGGGTTGCGGAGCAGCCCCATGCAGGCTTGTAAGAATGGTTTAACCTCCTCAGTTACTGCCTCATCCCCCAGGTATGTGGATGGTGAGACTTTAGTTTCAAGGAAGTCCTTACGGGCATCCCTAAATGTTTCCCTTACTTTGTGCAGGTCTAGACCTTCTTGGTTGCTAACTGCCCTGCGGATCAGTGTATCAGCTTCATCCTTCTCCTTAGCCCCTCCCGTCGCCACTCTGTTACGTTTTACTACATTTACCTTTGCGCCTGGACCCCTCAGTTCATTCTGGACCCTTCGCACCTTCTACGCAAATGAAAGTCGCTTTCCCCATACCCTAGTTTTTAGGGCTGGGCAGTCTTCCAGTGTGTGGCCCAACTATCTACAATACCTGCAGGACTATCATACAGGGTGCAGGAAATCCTTCACAAAATGCCCTGTGCCTCCACAATTATAGCAGATCGATTGGCCTTGACCCCGACCTACAATTCTGCTTTGGCTCCTATGCCTTCTCCCATGGGGGGAGTCATCCCTACCCGAGGGGGTTCTTGGTGAGGTAGGATCTTCATTCATTTCATCCTTATGGACTTGGAAGTCTTGCTCCTTATGGCCAACTAACTGGCAATGTCGGCACCAACGCCGCTCTAATGCGGTATTCGGGGTGCCCAAACAAGCCCTTGGGTTGACCTTACGCCACCCGGTTGCGTAGCTTCCTCCATGCCCCAGCATAGGTCCCCTCAGGCCCCATTGTTCTGGGCTACACACTCTTGGTCCTTGTTCTGTGCCAGCCTCTCCCCCTCGTCACAGATTCCAAATTTCCTAGTGCACGGCCTAAATTTTCTCCTGGATCTATTGGACCTCTAACGTAAACCCCTTATGAGGTGTAGCTTCTAACTTCATAGCAGTTTCCAGGGCCTTCAAGCACATCGCCATGGTACCCTTTTCAGTATTTACTTGTCATTACCCGATCTCTTTCTCAACCTCCTTCAGGTCATGGCAATGGAACCATTTTTTGGCTTGAGGGGTCTTGACCCAAGTTCGGTGTGTAAGGTTTGCCAACAAACCCCTATACTATTGGCCATTTCAGCAGTGACCTGCTTTCGCAGGTCACAGTCTCACCCGAAGTAGTATGGGTGGGTGCCGGAACCAGGTTTCCTCACCCTGAGAAAGGATGGGTAAGGCAAGCAGGGCTGCGTCCTATTCCTATAATTCCTAGATTACCTTGCCCTGTGCAGGGTTAATTATGTTCCTATTCACATCCACGTGCACTAGATCTATATTTATAGGCTTATTATATCATCAACACAGTAGTACATAAACAAAACATAACAGATCTAGATCCAATAGCTCAGTACATAGACCTTTCGTAGCTTAAAGATAGAACATACATAACGTAGCAATTATCAGCAAGTCACATAACAAAACTCACAGATTCATATCTCTAATAATCCTTCACATTCATTCATTCATCAATCTTTCCTTACAATTCCCTTCCCAACCTATGCACATAGCCGCAGGGTTCACACACAGTTGGACTAGGATCTCCGTGCACACTGCCAGCAGGAGTCCATTCCCCAAAACCCAAACAGACCACTTAAGCAACAGATCGTATCAATATCTCATCAATTCCTATCCTTTACAATTCGAAGTGCATCTCTATTTATAACAATCTAGCCTCAACGTTCCTATGGTCCGCAACCCATGGTTTTCGGACCCCTAGTTTACCCTTTAACCCATTACAATGCGTTCGGGGCTTTGACCCACCCCAAAACCCCTGTGCTATATTAAATATAATCAAAATTAACCAAAATGGACGAGTTTCGCAACTTGTTAGGAGACCCTATTCCAACAATAGCTGAAATAAATTATAGTTTATTTTATGTATCGTGTGCAGAGAGAGAGAGAGGCCTACATGAATCTTGGAATTGACAACACCTTGCACCATTTCTGAGATGACCATGGCCTAAGGGACCCTTGCAAGAAAAAAATATACAACATATATACAAAATTTCAACAAGGCGAGAATGTCCCATGCTCGTGATGCTATGGCTAGTTAAACCAAATTGACAGATACATGTGCTATCTGCATCACTGCTGTGGTAGTAATGCTGGCGGTTGTTGACGACGACTGTTGACGCCCTCAGGGGAATTTTTTCTTTGATGATAGGTGGAATGTGGTACCCATATGCGTAACCTTGGTATGACATATAATTTCACAATGTACACATATGTATTGGTTGGGACCTTCCCGTGTAAGCATTGTTGACAGAGATGCTTATGGAGGCACTGGTCTTCGACAGATTTAATCAAAGTGCAATGGTTGTAAGGTACGATACCATCTTGACATGAAAAATTTTGTCGTAGTTGAATGTCAGGAGGATCAATGACATCTGTGGACAATGATGTCTCCCACAGTGCCACCTGAGGATACCCCTTTGCATGGGGATGGGTGATCCAAGGTACCGCTTACTTTTTGGAAAAGAGGTGTCGAGGTTGACAAAAAGGAAGCCTTAACCGAACCATGGGTCACCAACCTGAAGGTTCGGGGACCTAGATGTGAGGGTTTTAAAATAGGCATGTTGGTGAGAGGTGACTAAAAATGGATGATGGGAATTCAGTGGCCCGAGGTCAGAGTATACTTTAGTAGCTTGGCAGTAGTCATAGTTATTTCCAAAGGGAAAATCCCTAGATTCGATAGGACTTCCAGGGCGGGTGTGAACCAACTATGAATGTCATGATGGTGTGTGCATGGGGGTGAAATACTCTGACCAAGGGGAATGAGGGACTGCTAACAGGGGGGGAAAGATGAAATATGAGGGTGAAGCGACGAAGTGCATTGTTTTTTTTCTTTGTACACTTACCAAAAGAATAAAATAATGAGGTTTGGTTTGTACAAAACACAGAGATGGGTACCCCAAAACATGAAAGGGTTCACTCACTGAAGGTGTGAGGATGGTTTTTTATTGGGGGTGGGGGTTCCCATTGGTTGGTATCATGTGCAGGGTTGATGAAGCGGATGAAGAAGTGTTGCAGATGGGATTATGTTGATGGAGGTAAGGTGGGCCAAATGCGATGCGTGGAGGTGCACTTTCAATCTGCTTGTACAACCTGGTCGTCCAGGAAGAGGGTGTCAGGTTATATGGTGAACTTGACCTTGTGCATGATGAATGGATGGGCATGAAGGGCTTCCCAGACTGAAGTGGTATGGCCATGGTGTCACTTGTGATGTGATCTATGTTCTACTTTGGGTGACGAGAACCATGGAGGGGAGGCTCTACCAACCAACACAGGTGTTTATCATATGCAAGGTGAGGTGATGATAAACACAGTTAGGTATGAGGACCCTATGGTTTATTTATGATGGAGAAATGATGTCAGGATATGCAATGCTTTCTGGGACTCTATCATGCTGAGGGTAGAATGATACCTGCTTTGAAACCTTCAGTAGATGGTGTTGTGCGGGTTTTTCCTACAAAAACAACTACCTAAAGTGAAAGCATCTTCTTTATCAAATATTATTCAAATTAATTAGCTTTAAAAAAGAATATGAGAGAGGGAATATCTGCTGGCGCTGAAAATTTTATTTTTTCAGGAGTGTGAATGTGTGGCATTGCCTCTGTTCCCTTGGGAGTTGTTACTTAGCTCCTAGTTTTGAGTTCAATTGTGGTTGCCCCCAAACTGAGATCATGGGGGGGTATTGTCAGTTATTTCCCCCCATCTAGGATCTCCCCGAATATATATTATTGTTGCCTAGGGGACCTTAGGTCAAAGACCTGACCAAGTCGTCTACAGTAATCAATGTGCTTGATAACTCAAGACAATGAGGAAACCAGGTTCCCTATTCCCTGGTTGGTGTATGGTGGCTTGGGAGGAGGAGAGACAAATGGTTGTCTTTCTGGTGAGTGTCATTCCTCCTACATGTAAAGGACGACACGAGGTTCAACTTTGACAAATTGGGTGGTGGGATCCTCTTGGTAGGATCACTCGATGGCATGTAAGGCATCCCTATATCATGAGATCTCTAGGCAACGATAGTTATAGTGCCCATAGGTGCCACAGAGAGCGCATGCATGATTGGTATGCAGCGTTTTTCCTTTACCTTTTGTGGTAGGTTCCTTTTTATGGGAACACGACGTCGAGATGCCTACTTCAGAGCCAAGGAGTGGTTTTAATTTGTCCATCTCTAGACATATATGGGTAGGGTGGCCTATAACATCGCATATGGCACAGACTGGTGATTCCCTTTGAATGGTGGGGGTCACCATCTTCTTTCCTTTGTTTGCATTTTTCTTGGCCGTGATAACCAGTTTCGCAATGGGAAATTCCTTTGTGGGGGTGGTCTCGACCGTTTCTTGGGTAGGTTGGGGCTCCTCGGGACTGAGGGATTTTAACCCTATGGCAGTAATGTTGGTGGCTCTTGTTCTGGAAGGAGGAACAAGGTACCAAACTGGGAACACCAATGATATGTTGGGTAACACTAGTGTTGCCAAAACCTGTTGGGAGACAAAGCCACCTGGGGGGTAGAGGAAAGGGGTTTGGGAGGTGGCATAGGCTAGAGAGACTTTCGTGGTCGATGCCTCAGTGTCGTTACTGCTTGAGTCCATGTCCTGACTAACCTCGGTGCTTGATGTGGACATCATGCACACCGGGGCCCCTATGGCCTCAAGGATAATGGGAGGATATCTTAGGAATGACCCTAGGATGGACGACGGTTTGAATTGGCCAGGGCCATATTCTTAGTACTGTGAAAGACCATCTACGGCTGTATCTACATAGGGTATAATCACATCTGTGTTGGTCAGGGGACGCTTCTCGCTGTGTGTCATCTAGTCTACAGTATTGATGTGATCCTCGTGGGGGAACATCATAATGCGGAAGACGGAGGATGCTATGGCAGACATGGCGTACATATAACTCCGCCCGAGAAGTATATTGTAATCCAAGTGAGCATCCAAGACTTCAATGTCTATGTGGACCATCTTTCCGGCTAAACAGAATGAGACATTTTCATAGAGGCCGACGGGGATCGAGCGATGAACATTGTAGGCTTGAAGCATTATGACCGAGGGTTTTATTTTGGGAGAACCCAACTTCTACCAAATATTTTTTGACATGATGTATGTCGATGCACCCTCGTTAATGAAACATCTATGAATAGTAATATTCTGGACCGATATGGGTATCTGGAAGGCGACCATAGAAGGAAACCTAGGGGTGGCTTTGTCTAAGTCAAAATCCATCATGCGCGTATCGACAGGGTCGATAGCGGCTAACGTAGAAAGTAGGGCTTTCCCTTGTTTTGGGCATGACTGCAGTACTTCCAATGCGGACATAGCAGTGGGTGATTGAGCTAAATCATCCATGATGTTATAATTATGGGTCAATTTGGAGTAGTTACCTGCTTGCCTATTAGGTCCCTTTGCCATTTTTGGAAATGGTTCTATAGGCATCTTTGAAATGGTCAAAGGTGCAGTCGATGCACTTTTACTAGCCCCTGACGTAGTGGAGTCTGGTGGGGTGTCGAAACTATGATTCTGTGTTTGGAAAAACATCTCTTCCCCAGTCATGTAAATTTCATGGCTACTTTTCTCAGAATCATCTAGGTTTTGTTGTTGAGTGTTGACCGTCCCTTGGTGGGGGAAAGGTTCTTGCATAACAGCGAGTTGCTGGGAAGATCCTCCTTGTCCTCGGTTACTCTAAAGCTTTTTTAGCTTGGGGATATCGGGATAGTGGTGAGTATGTTGCCCATACTCACCACATATTGAACAAGAATGGTTTGTTCACAGAGGTGGCCTTTTGCCTTGCCATTGGGTATTGTTTGGATCCTGGTTTTGATTCCTGCTAGAGTTGCCTCCAGCCTAGGATCACGGTGGGCACTGTTGGTTGCTGCCCCACTGTCTAGGGTTCCCTTTTGGTTTATTTTTTGATTTTTTCTTAACCACATTAGGAGGGTAGTTCTCCTGGTTATAATAGTGTGGTTGATTTTGGGATGGTTGTACAAAGTTCACCTGTGCATTGGTTTGCGTAGGTGTGTCATGTTCTTGAAATTGAGCATAACACTATCCCTTGTTTGCACCTGGCTGTTGAGGGGGAGCTCTTCCATCTGTGTTTCTTTCTACGTACTGGGTCCCCTCAGCTGGAGGATAAGGTTCTCCTTAGTGATATGCTTGCGCCCTACTAGTCAAATCTTGCTGAGGCATATGATGACTTTGAAATCCGGGTTGAGACATGTTATCGGTAGAATTATGTGCGTAACCAAGATTTTGACTACTGCTGCCTAGGTAACCTTGGGTCATTGACCCAATTAATCCGTCTACAGAGTTTGACAAACCTTGGCAATTCTTGATAAGTTTGTAGGCGCAGGCTGTTAGGCAGGATATTGTAAATGTATCCTGACTGCGTATAAATAAGTTCAAGCTTCTAGGATTTACTGATTGCATCATCTTCGGATGTAGGGTATTGCTGCGCCACATCCTTTGAAATTTTTAGCCATCTATAATTTTTTCATATGCTATGATGGCTAAAACATGTCTTAGTCTTCAAGAAACAATTTTGAAGCAAATTTGTGACTTCTCGAAGCCTTATTGTGTCTATTTGTCCAAAGGATCCATCTCACTGATGTCTTCACAAAGCCCTGCTGTTATCACGAAGAAATTTTTTTTAAAACCCTTCATTTCACCCATTTTCCCTTTATTATTCCTCCATTTCCTTCAAAATACCCTTTAAACCTTGCAAAACCCCTCTTATAAGGTTTAGAAACCCCTTTGTTTACTCTATCGGAACTTTAAAAACCTCAAAAAACCCCTTTTCGGCCTTTAAATCCGACCATTTCATATAGCCAGGCTTAAGCCCTCGCGAGCCTAAGTCCTTAGCCTTTTTCTCCATATAACTGGGACCCGCGACCATCGGCTATCAGTCTTAAGCCCCTTCTGTGCTATCAGACATCGCTCTGCCCCCTTTTTCCTTTGTTTCTTCATTTTTTCCCCCACGCGATTGTTTCACTCCCGATCAAATCTCTGCCATTGATCTCGCAGATACAATGGTCATCGGCGGATCGCCCCGTTGAAAATCGCTTGTTCCTTGGTCTCGATTCCCTTTCCCTTTTTTCCTTCGAAGGTCGATCCTCCGATGAGATCTCGACCGTCCATTCCCCTCGATATTCGAAGGCCATTTCATTCCTCATCGCATCGCACCTCGGCAAGTCTCATTTCCACTTTCAAAATATTTTTCCCCTGCCGATGCGCTTTCCCAATTTAATCCTATCCGTTGATCTCATTTCCGATCCGATGGTTCTCATTGCATCACTTTGACTCATTGGCATCGCACTTCAGTGATTCCAATTTCCTCCCTTCTGGAACTATTTCTGCCGATGGACGATCCGCCGTTAAGATCCCAACCGTCGATCTCGTTCTAGATCCTATGGTCCTCCATCCATCGCATTTTCACTCTCCTCCATTGGCCATTGGCCATTGCACTTGCTCTCCCATCGACATTGGCATATCACAACTTTCCGACTCTCGCCTCCCAGAACTCTTCCCCGCTGATTGTCGATCCTTCAAGTTAGTCTCCGTCATCCATCTCCCAGATCCGATGGCCCACATTTTTTCCCCCTTTTTTCCACCCTGCCAGCCTTATATCGCTTCTCGCTTGATTTGAACCATCTGATCAACCCATATCAATGGTCGAGATTCACTACGGAGGCACCCAACCCACGAACTCGTCCGTAACTCAAGTGTCCCTGCAATACACATTTTTCTTTCAATTTCCTTTATAGCCCCGCTGGTCCCACCCAACCACGTTGGGGCATTTCATTGTGTTTCCATGTGATCTCCACCGTTGATCTATCTCCCCCCTAGATCCAATGGCCCACAGGCATTTTCGCGCCCGTTTTACCATAGCGGCCCAATTCTCATTTTTAACGCGAAATGGGTAGTTTTCAGAAGCACAAGGGTCAGCCATTAACATGTATCACATTCCCCCACTCATACATTCTTATCGCCTAAACCTCATGCGAAAAGCGCTACCAGTTTTCCGAAACCACTTATCTCCATTTCCGCGCCATACTTTAATTTAAACCCTGGTTTTCTATAATATTCCAAATGGGGAAAATTAAGCTTAGTAAGGAATATCTTAAGATATTCCACTATGGGATCATAGTAGTATGGAAAAAACACCAGAAAATTCTAAACGAGAGATAGACTAGTAGGGCATTTACTGGTTATATCACCTCTAAGGAGAGGATGAAAACCAGAAGCTTCCTGGCCCATTCTAGACTCTGTCTATAGAAGACCGATGAAACACAAAAAGCATGGAAATGACACAATCCTATTGGTTTTTAATTCCCTTGGGAACCTTATATATATATATATATATATATATATATATATATATATATATATATATATATATATATATATCTAAATAATGGATCCAAAGAGAAGAAAAAAACCAAACAAGAGAGAAGCAGGAAATTGCACTTTCAGGAAAATCTGCAATAGGCTCAGTGAGAATGCTGTATAAGAAAAATGGTGAAATATTAATGATAATCAGGGATTGGTTCTCTTAGCATAGTCCATGTGGGACATCCATGCTGAATTTAAGGAAAAAAAAATGGGTTTAAGGGCCTTAAATAGATCTCCCACGAAGCTGACTAGTTAATAATCAACTAAAGAGAAGAGTTGATGGAATGAAGAAGAACCCACTTCAGAATTGTACAGTTTCAGAAAAGAGTCACTAGAAAACATACATAAGACATATATAACAGTATAGCAGTAGAAAATCATACTTTGAATGAGTTACTTAAGAATTACAGTGAATTGCATGAGGAAATAAGCAAGAAATCTTCAGATCTAGGAGCTGCAATATATGTAAAAGTTGCAGAAATAACTGAACAATGCCCTACTAAGTGTGCTTCAGCAGTTATACATTAAATCTTATATCTACAAAATATCTATGGCTGAAACATTAGATCCATATCAGATCTGGAAACTACTCAGCCTTCTCCTCAAGATCCCCTTAGGGCTTTTACAAAATAATGCACTAGAAAGTGTAGATCTAACTTTTTATACACAGAACTGCAGAAAGCTTCAGTAATTTCTGAAGATAAATCTATTCATAATATAAATCATATCTAAACATGAGAGATCATCAAGTTACTTCATAAATATTCAAGGTGAGAGGTAAGCCTCAATCACCAGAAACAAGTACAATGACAGATCTAGACAATAGAGAAGCAATACATAAGAAATAACGCAGTAGACAAAGGGGACTGCGCAGTAGCTTGAGATGAATGTTAAAATAGGTAAAATATACAGATATAAAATGGAAATATAACATAGATCCTCTTCTGGGTGGTCACAAGACACCCTCCCTGAGAGAAACCTCTCAAAACTACTAGATCCTTATAGATCTAGGATTTCCACTTACTACACTTACAGCAGCAACAAAACCCTCAATGAGCCAGTGTTGTCTATGCAAGCATAGCTTGGCCTCCAACCTGATAGTGGTTCAATCTAGCACACTCCCCTCCAAGAGCTACTCAAAGAAGGATAGAGGATTCCTAAACAGGAAATCCTCTCTTTCTCTTGCTAAGCAATAAAGAGAAATGGAGTTTCCTTAGCAAGCTCAGAAAATGAAATATGATCAACAACCTCCTCATGAGCCTTCACCCTCCTTTTATAACATTAGAGTCTCTTGGAAAACCCTAAGCCACTTTCATCCTTTGGTTCCTTTCACACTTGGAAACCCCTTCTAGAACTGCACAGTACATCAAGGATGTTCAATGAACCTAGACAGCGATGTTGACTTAGTCAAATAGGATCTCCTTTGGTGGTCTTGGCCCTTTCACACTTGCAATATTTTATTCCAATGGCCTAAATATGTCTCTTTTCACATAGGCACTAATTTATTCTTGATTTGCAAGAGAATTAGACATCCTCCCTTACAATTTATTCATTAAACATGAAATACAAAATAAATAAGGAAAAATTAATGTTCCAAATTAGCTTAAGCTAATTTAGGAACATGACAGTCTCCCCCTCCAAAATGTTGCATGTCCTCAAGCAACTGCAAGGGTGCTGTAAAACTCCTCCTTCTTCTCTTTAGGCCTCCTCATCAAATAGTCTCCTCCATTGCTCTGAATTTTCTACAATATCTTTGTCTTCCCAATGGTCCTTCCTTAAGATGCAAGTTTTGCCCTGATGGATAAAATCAAAGGCTCTCATCATGAAGAAATGGAAGGTTGTTATGGAAACCTTGTTTCTGATCCATGGCCTCCTCAAGATAGAAGTGATGTCCATCATGGGGTTTTCATGATCCATGAAAGACTCCCATCCCCATGCTATCATCAAAATGAAGTGGCTTACCTCCCAGCTTGGCAACCCATAGAATATCTCCTCCCCAATACATGTGAGAGCCATGTCACCAACCAACATATGGCTCACTTTACAAAGAGACAAGTGATTTATCATAGTGGCCATACAAAATCTCATGCTCCCATGGAAGCATGCAATGTAAAAATAATGGGGAAATCCTTCCGCCAAGGACACATTCAACAAGTGTGCCTTTCCTCCAACTATGCCCCCAACAAAGATAAGGACACCATAAGCTTGTGGGATCATGATTAGAAGCATTCTAGCTGCCATGTGTGATAGATGGGAAGGAAGATGTTCCCTCATGTGCAACCAGCGCAGTTTTACCCTTAACTGCCATAGAATAGGATATGAAAAGTGCCACCCCCAACACTTGTTTGCTGCCTCATGTCTTTGGAATGCTTGGAGAATGTACATCATGGTTGGTGTAAAAGAATCACACCATGATGAATATAAAAGCTTCCCAAGGTTCTCCAAGGAATGGCTTGCATCAACATAGTTCATGGCCTTAGATGGCCCATGAAACCCATCATACTTAGTGCCCCATCTTGGCACCATGCCTTGCAAATGAGTGTCAAAAAAATATAAGCATATAGGAGATGCAAAATAATGCTCAAGAGGATGAGCCTCTCTATATACTTGTTTTACATCAGTGGGGCAACTCATGGATGAGTTCCCTCTCGCACTCAAAGAACAAGGAGGTGTGAATGGTGGCTCCTCCCAAGAGCTATGCTCCTCCTCCTCTACCAATTATTCCATGCACTTCTTCATATGAGAGTACACATCTTCTTTGTATCCTTCCCATAGGAATCCACCCAAGAGAGTATGATATTCTTTGACAAAACCAGTGGGTTTGGAAAGCAGGATTTCATAGATGGCATCAAATAGTCCCTCCTTGAGTTTTGAGTCACCAGCCAAAAGAATAAGATTGTAGAAATAGATAACTCCATCTACCACCTTGAACCTTTCATCCTTTACTTCCCCTTCAAGAACCCCCCATGTGAAAAGGTCCTTGGAGTATTCCATTGTGAGTTGGGAATCCCAACAAGGATCCAAGCTCTCCTAGAATGACAAAACTGTAGAGGTCTGAAATGCAGCCCCTATCTTCTCATGGCTCCCATCTTTGACATCCTTGATATCAAGATCACATGTTGGAGCATCATACTCTTCCTTTTGCTACCCCATTTGCAGTTGTTCTTGCACAAGACAAGATTGGAGCATATGGAAATCAACTTCCCCTTGGAAAGTCCTAGTTTTCCAAAATCTCTTCCTTTTGGCCCATGTATACAAGAGGGTTAGGATCCCCTTTCCGTATTCAAAAATATTCTTTGTGAATGAAGAGATCATGGGCTGCCCCAAATACATGGATTTTCCATGTGCCCTCATGCTAATGCCATCATAGATATCTGATTTCTCCTTCCTCAGCGCAGATATTTGAATGGGAGTTTGCAATGTCCCTTTCAGGAAACTGCTCATCTCTCTCCGGAATGCTTGAGAGATTCTCTACGTTGTGCTAGCTTCTCCCAAGGCTCCCTCCTTAGCCAAGTATGCATATGCAGCCCATAGTTGAGAGAAAACTTTAGATTTCCTCCTATCAAGAGGTGCTCCCAGTGGAGGATCCCCTTGCAAAGAAGTGTCAAGGCATAGAGTAGAATGTGGATGTAGGTAGACAGATTTAACCCTACCTTCAATGCATAAGTCCTCTTGCATTCTTTGTGCTTACAAGATGTGAAGTAGAGAAGGGCTCATGCTCTCCACCTTGTGATTCTCTTCCTTCTCTTATTCCTCCCATATCTTCAAAACCTCATCATTAATAAATGATGGTACATACTCCTCATGTATGAGATCCTGTGGGACTGTTTGCAGGGGTGAAAGAGTCTCTTCTCTTGGAGCAAGTGCTCCAACCTCTTCCTCATGAAGTGCTCGAGGTGCCCTTGAGGTGACTACATCCTCATATTCCACTTCCTTCTCCTCCTCTTCAATAACTAAAATTGTCCCATCATCAATGAGAGACAATAGATCTTGATCAACCATTGAAGGAGAAACCTTCATGCTTTCCTCTTGAGATGAGGACTCTTCACCAAATGGAGATCTTGCCCTTGGCAATGAGTCAATCAAGCTCACACCTTATTTCTTCCCCTTAATGAAGGAATCACTGGAAAAATGTTGAAGCTCTGATGATATGGCTGAGTGCTCATATCCATGAGATGAGGATTCATATTTTTCCTCATGCACAGATCTTGTAGATCTGATTGGAAGATCTTGTTTTTGAAACTCCTTGGGAGCTTCACTGTTGTTTCCCTTTTCTTCTTGCACATCCTCCTTGGGGAGGTTATTCTTAAATCTGAAAATATATGAGATTAAACTCATCCTCTTCATATTTCCCTTGCTCTTGATTTTATTGATAGCTTGATCAAACAGGCGGAGCCAAAGATCATGCTCTGATACCACTGTAATATTCCAAATGGGGAAAATTAGGCTCAGTAGGGAATATCTTAAGATATTCCACTATGGGATCATAGTAGTATGGAAAAAACACCAGAAATTTCTAAACTAGAGATAGAATAGTAGGGCATTTACTAGTTATATCACCTCTAAGGAGAGGATGAAAACCAGAGGCTTCATGGCCTGTTCTAGACTTTGTCTATAGAAGACTGATGAAACAAAAAAAGCATGGAAATGACACAATACTCTTGGATTTTTCTGCCCTTGGGAACCTTATATCTATAGATCTAAATAATGGATCCAAAGAGAAGCAAAAAACCAAATAAGAGAGAAGCGGGAAATTCCACTTTCAGGAAAATCTGCAATGGGCTCAGTGAGAACGCTGTATAAGAAAAATGGTGCAAGAATAATGATTCTCAGGGCTGGGTTCCCTTAGTATAGTATTTTTGGGACCTCCATGCTGAATTTTAGAAAAAAAAATGGCTTTAAGGGCCTTAAACAGATCTCCCACGAAGCTGACTAGTTAAAAATCAGCTAAAGAGAAGAGCTGATGGAATGAAGAAGAACCCACTTCAGAATTGCGTAGTTTCAGCAGAGAGTCACTGGAAAACATATATCATACATATATAACATTATATCAGCATAAAATCATATTTTTAATGAGTTCCTTAAGAATAACAGTGATTTGCATGAGGAAATAAGCAAGAAATATTCAGATCTAGGAGTTGCAATATATGTAAAAGTTGTAGAAATAACTGAACAACGTCCTATCAAGTGTGTTTCAGAAGTTAGAAATTAAATATAATATCTACAACATATATATGGATGAAACATCAAATCCATTTCATATCTGGAAACTACTCAGCCTTCTCCTCAAGATCCCCTTAGGGCTTTTACGAAATAATGCACTAGAAAGTGTAGATCTAACTTTTTATACACAAAACTGCAGAAATATTCAGTAATTTTTGAAGATGAATTTATTCATAATATACATCAGATCTGAATATGAGAGATCAGAAGTCTACTTCTTAAATATTTAAGGTGAGAGGCAAGCCTCAATCACCAGAAACAAGTACAATGACAGATCTAGACAATAGAGAAGCAGTACATAAGAAATAACGCAGTAGACGAAGGGGACTGTGAAGTAGCTTGAGATGAATGTTAAAATAAGTAAAATATATAGATATGAAATGGAAATATAATATATATCCTCTTCCAGGTGGTCACAAGACACCCTCCCTGAGAGAAACCCCTCAAAACTACTAGATCCTTGCAGATCTAGGATTTCCACTTACTACACTTACAGAAGTAGCAAAAACCTCAATGAGCCAGCGCTGTCTATGCAAGCATAGCTTGGCCTCCAACCTACTAGTGGTTCAATCTAGCACACTTCCATCCAAGAGCTACTAAAATAAGGATAGAGGATTCCTAAACAGGAAATCCTCTCTTTCTCTTGCTAAGCAGCAAAGAGAAATGGAGTTGCCTTAGCAAGCTCAGAAAATGAAATATGATCAACAACCTCCTCATGAGCCTTCACCCTCCTTTTATAACATTAGAGTCTCTTAGCAAACCCTAAACCACTTTCATCCTTTGGTTCCTTTCACACTTGGAAACCCCTTCTAGAACTACGCAGTCCATCAAGGATGTTCAATGAACCTAGACAGCGTTGTTGACTTGGTCAAATAGGATCTCCTTTGGTGGTCTTGGCCCTTTCACACCTGCAAGATTTTATTGCAATGGCCTAAATATGTCTCTTTTCACATAGGCACTGATTTATTCTTGATTTTCAAGAGAATTAGACATCCTCCCTTACAATTTATTCATTAAACATGAAATAAAAAATAAATAAGGAAAAATTGATGTTCCAAATTAGCTGAAGCTAATTTAGAAACATTACATTTTCGCCTATCTGCCCTGGTTTTCACCTATGCTGCATACACTACCTTTGAAAATTCCCCTCCACCTCCGTTGAACCCTCTGAAGCAATTTTATCCCCATTGCAGGATTTCATATAACATGTTATTTGTTTGTGCAGGTTTCATGGTGTTTAAAGGTTTAAAGTCATCCCACAGTCACTAAAGGTGACAGAGAGCCGAAGGTGAAGATCTTTGGGCCATAATAAATTTCAAAAGGGATGTTTAGGGTTAATTATTGTTGTTTTTCAGTGTCTCATGAACACTGGTGAATAGCAAACCCTCCAGCGCAGAAGGAAACCAGGCCACCTGTGCACAAAGGGGAACAAACAAGATCAGTTAAAGTTAACGGTTAAGGCATAACTCCGGAAATCAAAAGCTTATCCCGCGTATTAAAGACCAAGACACCGTTAGAGAAAATAATTATTAAAAAAGGCCTTAAAGTAGTATCAGAGGTCCCGATCAGAGTTTAGAGCTTAAACACACAGATCAGCAGAAAGATGGATTCAAATGCATGATCACCGAAGAAGTTACTCCTCCAAATATAAAAAAGGACACTTGCAGTCTGCTTCACCTTTCAAAGACACTGTGATAGCCATCCTGATGACATAACCTCATTAAAATTGTCAGAATAGTTATTTCACAGTCATGGGGCTGCAAAATCCAAAAATGACAGCTTGCTTGTCCCAGAGGTCAAACAGGGTACTTCAGACCAAGTTAGCTTCAAAGGACAAGCCTCAGAGTTATTACCAACCTGCTAGTTGGTTTCGGATTCAAATAAAAGCAGCTGAAGTGGTACAAACAGTTAATGCTATGTTTATTAAGGAGAATGGGCATTCGAATACCTCTCACCATCTTTCTTAAGTAATATTCATTACCATTTCTATAGCACTCTTCTTCTCTCACCTATATGTATTCACAGAAAACTCATTGTAAAGGGTTGGAAAATTGTTAATTGTTTGAACTGTTATTGAGTAAGAGTTGTTGAGTAGTTTGTAATATAGTAGGCTGGGAAGAGAAGTATTAGAATATAAAAGCTATTGGACTCAAAGTATGTAATTGGTTTTGCACATCAATAGACAAGTAGATTCACTGGATCCTGATCTAAATCATTGGTGATGTTTTTCTCACTATTAGTGTTATCTTCCTTATGTTTCCACTTTGTTCATATTCTCTGATATAGAGTAGTAAAATATAGATTAGGATTTACTTCTAAAGTACCCTAATTCTGACTAATAAGCTTTATATTTATGTTTTCTTCTAAATGTGTGTTTGAGGATGAATCAATATAGTATAACCAATTAAGAATGTTGGTGAGCCCATGTCTTGCTAAGTAGAACTTGAGATGTTATTCTTGAATGATATTTTCACTGCATGCTAAGTAGAGTCCTAATCAAGGAAGTTTATGGTTAGCCATGTCCCTTGTTTAGTCTTAAACATCTGTTTTGAATATTTCCCTTAAGAGTATGCCAAAAATAGGCTAGGTTAAAGGTCCTTACCTGATCTTAGGTTACTTTTTATGTTTATCTTGAATGTTTTATTATTAAGAGTATGTCAAAAGAAGAATAGGTTAAAAGTCCTTACCTGATCTTAGGTTTCCCTTGTTTTCCTATATGTTTTATTCTTTCACCACACTTCTTAATGTTCCATACCACAAACTCAACTTGAAAGATCTTTTGATATTGATGACTTTCCATTTGAAAACCCTTGAATATTTTTTGTGCAAGTAAACCCTTTTATGACTCCATAGCCTAATGGTTTAGCACTGTTTTTTGACCTATCTTCCCATGCTGAAACATCCTTCCACTTATTTCCTCCTTCACCTCACATGACCTTCTCATTTAATGATTCCCAACCAAAAACAAACAAACAAACCCCTTGTGTTTTATAACTAGCCTAATATCATATCATGAGCCTATAATAATATCATTCTAAAAACATACAGAGAGATCCCTCTCTGAATTTAGGAGGGCTAGATCCTAGGATTCCAAAGTGGTTCTGATGTTTCCCTGTCATTTGGTACTGCCAATTCGCCAAATCACAGGACACCAACATAATGGCAACTCTACTAGGGAATTCTGAGTGAATTACATCTTATACACCCTTTAGAGCTCAAGAAACCCACAACAGCCTTAGACTGGTAGTTAATTACTAATGGTGGACAACAACTCATCTTAAAACATTTGAAACCATCCACCTGACGACTCCACAACTCCTAAAAATACCAAAAGACTCCACTGGTGATCAGTAGGCCTATTGATTACCCCTGGTTTCACAAAGACTCCATTGGGGCAGCCCACACTACCGTTAAAACATCGTGCTCACCCATGATTAGGAAACTTTGAGGATTAATTTTTCCTTGTTAAGGACTAGTTTGCCTTTAAAAGATTGTCATATATGGATAACTTTCCTTTTTCTGTCAGTCTAAAATCAACATGGTGGCCTCTCCACATCCCTACATAGCAAAGACCAAATCACTTCCCTAATAGAAGACTCTGAGAAATTTTCAAAAATGCAGTCAAGTTTCATAGCAGAGTTGCATGGTGAAATATTAAGTGAATTGGAAGAACTCGAATGTGAGGACCTTCCAAATATTATCTGTCTCAGCTCAAAACTTAATGCTAACCTTGAGTTTAAGAAAATTTCCTAAACTTGGTGGTTGAAAGGTATGAAACTGAGATTGAAATGTTGAATTCACAAGGACAATTTTACCAATTCAGGTACCCTAGAGCATTTTTGGAAAGTCTCCCTCCCCTTAAGCAAGAATAAATTTCACTGCCTTTTGATGTGCAGGAAAAGAATGATTGTGATTTCAAGAGCCACACTGAAGATGTAGTGATCAAAGTTTTCAAGGATGCAGATATCCTACCAGTCATGGAAGGCCTAAAAGAAGAAATTTTACATCATGTTTCTGTTGATCCTGTGGCAAAGTATATGGAGGCCCTGATCGGCTCAAGTTACCAAGAATTGTTCCTTTGCAAGAGCCAGATACATCAGGAGTGGTCACCACTGGTGGTGGCCTTGGTTTTGAAGACCCACATTCAAAGTACACTGTGGTTATCTTTGACTAGCAGTCAGATTTTCTACCCTTTTTTACTACTGCTTAACTGGCTGCACTGGCACTATTGTATCATATAAAACAACAAAGATGTCCAAGATATATTAGGGTAGGTAGGAATGTCAATAAAGCTCAGCCTGTGAACATTTAGTCAGTTTTTGTTTTTCTGCTTTGAGTTTGAGAAAAGAAAAAATACAAAAACAATAGAAAAGAGAAAAAGAGGGCAGATTAAAAGAAGAAAGGTACAGCCCCATACCAAAAAAAAAAAGGAAAATATGAAAGTGTGTAAGCCTAAATTCCACTACCAAAAGAAGCACTGCTATCTATTCATACAACTTAATCATGACTAGATAGATTTAAATTAATGTTGATAGGTTAGTGGAGAAGATTTTCCAAACTATTTAATCTTGGCTTATCAGTAGATTAGATTAGGATAGACAGAATGGTTCAAACATGCTCAAAATCTGAACCAAAGCACCAAGGGAAAGAGTGGCTCTAATCAGTTCAAAACCTGAGCCAAAGAATGGAAAAAGACTGGTTCTAACATACTGAAAACTTGAACCAGGTAAAAAATAAGAATACAACTCAAAAAAGATTAAAGCCAGAGCTGAGAGAAAGAAATAAGGATGCTTGTAATTTTCAGATCTTAAGCCTTCCAAATTTTGGTTTAATTTCTGCAAATAAGGTCTATGTACAGTTTGTTTTTGAGGTCATAGCCATCACAGCAAATCAGACAACTTAATCCTGGTTTGGCTATGTTTTCAATTTCTTTTTTAGAATATAGAGAATGAAATCTGTTAGACAACTTAATCTTGGCAGATAGTAGATTAGGTAGAGAGTTTTTGAGTCCAACTGTTTAATCTGGACTCATGGAAGTTATAAGGGTAGATTTAGATTAGTTTTCCTATTTTCAAAAGAATAAACTGTTGATGTCAAAGGTTTTCAAGTCCAAGTGCACCATATGGAGAAAAAATGTTAGGAAAATAGGCTGTGTAGGTAAAATGTTCAGGAGAAAGTCATTTTTGCTGTCAATATGCAGACCATCTTCTCAAAGTAGCATGATCATCAAAGAAGAAAGAGGTTGTCAAAGTGCAGCAAAGCATCAATATATTAATCTACATTCCAGATATTATTTCTAAGGTTCTTGACACCTCCAAGGAGCTACCATCCCCAAGTTGGAGCTGTTGTTAGCCATCTATAAACTTTTCATATGCTATGATGGCTAAAACAGGTCTTAGTCTTCAAGAAACAAATTTGAAGCAAATCTGTGACTTCTCGAAGCCTTGTTGTGTCTATTTGTCCAAAGGATCCATCTCACTGATGTCTTCACAAATCTCTGCTGTTATCATGAAGAAAGTTGTTTTAAACCCCTTCATTTCACCCTTTTTCCCTTTATTATTCCTCCATTTCCTTCAAAATCCCCTTTAAACCTTGTAAAACCCCTCTTATAAGGTTTAAAAACCCCTCCATTTACTCTATCGAAACCTAAAAAACCTCAAAAAACCCCTTTTCAGCCTTTAAATCCTACTATTTCATATAGCCAAGCTTAGGACCCCGCGGGCCTAAGTCCTTAGCCTTTTTCTCCATATAACCGAGACCCACAACCATCGGTTATTAGTCTTAAGCCCCTTCCGCGCTATCGGACATCGCTCCACCCCCTTTTTCCTTTGTTTCTTCATTTTTTCCCCCGCATGATGGTTTCACTCCCAAGAAAATCTTTGTCGTTGATCTCGCAGATCCAACGGCCATCGGCAGATCGCCCCATCGCAAATCGCTTGTTCCCTGGTCCCGCTTCCCTTTCCCTTTTTTCCCCAAAGGCCGATCCTCCGATGAGATCTCGACCGTCCATTCCCCCTGATATCCGACGACCATCATATTCCTATTCGCATCGCACCTCAACAAGTCCCATTTCCGCTTTCAAAATATTTTTCCCCCGCTGATGCACTTTCCCGATTTAATCCTAGCCATTGGTCTCATTTCCGATCTGACAGTTCTCATCGCATCGCTTCGACTCATCGACATCGCACTTCGGCGATTCCAATTTCCTCCCTTCCAGAACTGTTTCCGCCGATGGCCGATCCACCGTTAAGATCCCAACCATCAATCTCATTCTAGATCCAATGGTCCTCCATCCATCAGATCTGTGCACTCCTCCATCGGCCATCGACCATCGCATTTTCTCTCCCATCGGCATCAGAATATCGCAACTTTCTGACTCTCGCCTCCCAGAACTCTTCCTCGCTGATTGACGATCCTCCGAGTTAGTCTCCGCCGTCCATCTCCCAGATCTGATGGCCCACATTGTTTCCCCATTTCTTCCACCTTTCTAGCCTTATATCTCTTCCTGCTTGATATGAACCGTCCGATCAACCCAGATCAATGGTCGAGATTCACTACGGAGGCACCCGACCCACAAAATCGTCCGTACCTCAAGTGCCCCCGAAATGCACATTTTTATTTCAATTTCCTTTATAACCCCGTTGGTCCCACCCAACCATGCTGGGGCCTTTCGTTGTGTTTCCATGTGATCTCCACCGTTGATCTATCTCCCCCCCAGATCCAACAGCCCACAAGAATTTTCGCGCCCGTTTCACCATAGCGGAAATGGGTGGTTTTCAGGAGCATATGGGTCATCCATTAACATGTATCACATTCCCTCGCTCATAACTGCTTACTGCCTAAACCTCATGCGAAAACCACTGTTGGTTTTCCGAAACCACTTATCTCCATTTCCACGCCATATTTTAATTTAAACCCTGGTTTTCGCCTCCACTGCATACACTACCTCTGTAAACATCCCTCCACCTCCATTGAACCCTCTGAAGCAGTTTTATCCCCATCGCAGGATTTCATATAACATGCTAGTTGTTTGTGCAAGTTTCATGGTGTTTAAAGGTTTGAAGCCGTCCCACAGTCACTAAAGGTGATAAAGGGCCGAAGGTGAAGATCTTTTGGGCCATAATAAATTGAAAAAGGGATTTTTAGGGTTAATTATTATTGTTTATTAGTGTCTCATGAACACTGGTGAATAGAAGACCCTCCAGCGCAGAAGGAAACCTGGCCACCTGTACACAAAGGGGAACAAAGAAGATTAGTGAAAGTTAACGATTAAGGGATAACTAAGGAAATCAAAAGCTTAACCCGCGTGTTAAATACCAGGACACAGTTAAAGCAAAGAATGATTAAAAAGGGCCTTAAAGGAGTATCATAGGGCCCGATCAGAGTTTAGAGCTTAAACACACAGATTAGCAGAAAGATGGCTTCAAATGCCTGATCACCGAAGCAGTTACTCCTCTAGAAATAAAAAAAGGACACCTGCAGTCTGCTTCACCTTTCAAAGACACTGTGATAGCCATCCTGATCAAATAACCTCATTAAAACTGTCAGAATATCTATTGCACAGTCATGGGGTTGAAAAATCCAAACAGGGGTACTTCAGACCAAGTTAGCTTCAAAGGACAAGTCTCAGAGTTATTACCAGCCTGCTAGTTGGTTTCGGATTCAACTAAAAGCAGCTGAAGTGGTAAAAACAGTTAATGCTATGTTTATTAAGTAGAATGGGCATTCTAATACCTCTCACCCTCTGTCTTAAGTAATATTCGTTACCATTTCTGCAGCACTCTTCTTCTCTCACCTATATGTATTCACAGAAAACTCATTGTAAAGGGTTGGAAATTTGTTAATTGTTTGAACTGTTATTAAGCAAGAGTTTCTGAGTAGTTTGTAATATAGTATGCTGGGAAGAGAAGTATCAGATGGTAAAAGCTATGGATTCAAAGTATGTAACTGGTTTTGCACATCAATAGACAAGCAGATTCACTGGATCCTGATCGAAATCATTGGTGATGTTTTTCTCACTGTTATTGTTATCTTCCTTATGTTTCCACTTTGTTCATATTCTCTGATAAAGATCAGTAAAATATAGATTAGGATTTACTTCTAAAGTACCCTAATTCTGGCTAATAAGCTTTATCTTTATGTTTTCTTCTAAATGTGTGTTTGAGGATGAATCAATAGAGTATAACCAGTTAAGAATGTTGGTGAGCCCATGTCTTGTTGAGTAGAACTTCAGATGTTGTTCTTGAATGATCTTTTCAATGCATGCTAAGTAGATTCCTAATCAAGGAAGTTTATGGATAGCCCCGTCCCTTGTTTAGTCTTAAACAGTTGTTTTGAAGATTTCCCTTAAGAGTATGTCAAAAGCAGGCTAGGTTAAAGGTCCTTACCTGATCTTAGGTTACTTTTTATGTTTATCTTGAATTTTTTATTCTTAAGAGTATGTCAAAAGCAAGATAGGTTAAAATTCCTTACCTGATCTTAGGCTGCCCTTGTTTTCTTATATGTTTGCTTCTTTCACCACACTTCTTAATGTTCCCTACCACAAACTCAACTTGAAAGATCTTCTGATATAGATGAATTTCCCTTTGAAAACCCTTGAATATTTTTTGTGCAAGTAAACCCTTTTATGACTCCATAGCCCAATGGTTTAGCACTATTTTTTGACCTATCTTCCCATGCTGAAACATCCTTCCACTCATTTCCTCCTTCACTTCACAAGACCTTCTCATTTAATGATTCCCAACCAAAAAAAAACAAACAAAGCCCTTGTGTTTCATAACTAGCCTAATATCATATCATGAGCCTATAAGAATATCATTCTAAAAACATATAGAGAGATCCCTCTCTGAATCCATGAGGGCTAGATCCTAGGATTCCAAAGTGGTTCTGATGTTGCCTTGTCATTTGGTATTGCCAATTCGCCAAATCACGGGACCCCAACAGAAATCTCTGCCATCAGAGTTTTCAGGAATAAATCTAAGAGGACCCGATCGTCGAGTTTAACTTTGCATAAACTGCGACGCCGCCTCCATTCATGAAGATGGTCAGAGATATGGACGGCGGGGATTTTTCTAAAATGACTCAGTAACTACATTCTCTAATCATGGTGAATGGGTAACTGAAAATAAGTGAGGAATGCGGTAGCGAGGGAGCTAAAGGTTCCATGTGAAGCAGGAGGTTGCTCCACGTACCATTTTGCGACTACTCCTGTAAGAGTGCGTTGAAATAGCCTCAATCGAATAGTGTCATCGATGATACTATTAGATGACAACCACAGGTGAAAGGTCATTACATGATTACCTGGGTCTTCTACTTGCTTTCCTTCTAACTTTGGTATATCCGAAGGGAGCTTCGTGGGCATGGGAGGCCATGACGGATCATGTGCGATGGGGTCATTCGTTAGCTTGATTAAATCAGGAAGATTAAACAAAGCTAAGAAATTTGACTGAGAGGTTGAAACCATTGCCACATGTGAAGACATGAAGTTCTGGTTAGAATGAGGGTTAGTCTGTGATGTATCCTGATGTGTGTTCAACTGGATTCTCGAATGGGACGCACTCCTTTGCCCACCAAGGGTCGAGGGAGGAGTGGTGTGTGGTGTGGTGTTGGGAGACCGACTAAGGTTCCAAAATATGGTTGTTCCAATGAAGGATGAACCAATGACGGTGGCAGTGTTCTATCTTTGATGCCTGAATGGCGAAAGACCTGTAACACCTCCCTGTAATGGGGGGAGGTCCAAAATATGCCTAGATCGATGAGGTTCCATTGGGACTATTCGGGTGTCAACCAGGTTAGGTTTTGGAAAAGTTTGAGAGGACAGAGTCTATGATCACGACAAATTTATGGCCACATACATAAAACAAAGCGAAAATGAAATTATTTTTCCCTTTAACTTAATATATATGATCCATCAAGAAAAAAGATGGGCGTTTGTTTGTTTGTGTGTGATACTCAAAATTCTAGAAGACCTATGCATCCTCACACACTCAAAAGTAACTAGGCCTTGATAATATTTCTTGCGATTGCTGGCACAACATCCCGTAAGAGCTGGTGACGCCCCTAGTCAGCTGAAGAGAATCCACCAAGGTAAGGGTAGAGGGTCTGGCGCTTGCCTGCATCGTCACCTATAGGGTAAAGGATGCCCTAGTTTTTTTCCACTAAGAACCACCGTCCCATGTGAGCATTCGAGTCTTGGGCTTCTTGGTAGTCAACTAATAGTACCGAGTATCAGTCGGGTCAAGTAGCCCCAACTGATACCACACGCACTGTGCCTAAGCCTAAACCCCTCTAAATCGAGTCTCTATCATTCTCAGGTTTTCTTTTCCGTGGGTTGATAGGTGGATTTGAAGCTCCCTAAATACACAACTTCTATGTTTCAATATGAATTATGATCAAGGCAGCTTATTGGATGCCTACGCCCTTTATCCTAACTTAAACTATAAATTATTTTGTTGGCCCCTGTGGGGAGAATTTAGTGAGTTTGGTTAAGTTAGTTTTACTGTCTTCCTTTGCTTAGTGGGTGAGTGTGTGTAAAAATATGGTGAAAAATATCATAGTTTGAACATATGGATACCGGTGATCCTTTACAAAATTTGCCTAGTTAAACTACGTTATATTTTTCCTGGCTCAAATGGAAAACATTTGCGGATAAAGGGCCTCTTTCAAATTTTCCTAGTTAATCTATGTGACTAACTAAAGGGAGATGGAGAATTGTAAATATAGAGCGTTCATATGCTTACCTAGGATCACTGAATGGTGCAAAGGTAGCAGATATTACTTGCTCTAATCGACAAATTGATCCTAGTCCCGCAATCCCTAATGCACGAATTGAACTAAAGTAAACAATTTCTACACTAGAAAATAAAACTAGATTATGCATGTGTGGTCTTGGGCCACTTAATTGGACTAGTTCATCTAAGTGTGCATATCAGAATTTGAAAAACATAAATCGTTTGGAATGAAATGGTTAATTTCCCCCCTACTTAAACTATGTGAAGAACTTTTGCAAAAAACCAACTTAAAGGAAAACTAACTCTATGCCTACATAAGGTAGCTAAAATTGAGTTCTCAAAATCTGTGGGGTATCAACACAAGTGCTGGAAGATACATTAGGGGCTGCCCAGCACACTTACAAGCAAAAAAATGAAGAATATAGGGAGAAAAATCTCATTTTGTAATTTGCACGGAAAATGCTCTGACATGTGCACTTTCCTGTGCGTAGGTCAGTCCTGAACGCACGCACTGTGTGTACGTGAGAAGAAACTATGCACAAAAATCCTACAAGTAAAAAGATAAGGAGCTACCTTATTTAGTTTGTCACTCCAAGTGAATCTAGGGACTGTAAGATGGATCAGAGGACTATCATCTCCACTCTCCAGCGTAGACAAAGGTCTCCTGTAAGAGATGGCACAACCACATAAACTTGTAAATCGTTAGTGAAGTCACCAATCCTGTAGTGGTGGATTTGATGCACGAGTGTACGAAATCACATCAGTTTAAGGGGTGTGGTCTGCCCCTATAAACTATTGGTAAAAGGAAAAAAGTGGTGGAGCTCAAAAGCATATAATCTAGAGGAAAAAATATGTGAATGTATGCTCAAAGTAAACTAAAACTAAAAAAAAAATATACAGAAGCTATTGAAGAGAGTAAAAATGATAATAATGTAAACGATGGCTCAAGGCCTCTTCTTATTAAATGTTTGAAATGGAGAATAAATTTAACCCACTTGCCAAAGGGCCCCCAGACAATTGTTCTAGGTCCCGACGCAAGGATGTTGGTTTCCAAGCTTTGCCTCTGATGCAGTCTCCCTCTCTCTCTGCTGTGATGGACTAGGATTGTTGGGTGGAAAACAATCAAGTCACCTCTATCTCAAGCTCCGGGTCACACACTGCTGGTATTGCTTGGGAAATTCTATCCAGCATAATAATGTGATCACCATTTCTTCATCTCTTGGTGGCTTTATATAGGGGATTTCAAATCCTCCTTCCCTCCCTTGCTTCATGATGGATGGTAACCCAAGGGAGAGGTATGATTCCATTGTGTGCTCCAAATATTCCTTTGTGTGCATAGTGACTAAGGAGGCGCTGGTAGATATCCTTAGGTGGCTTCATATAAGGAGTAATTGTCCTTTGCTTTGTGTGGTCCCAGAAAGTGACATTTTTCCATTTCTAGGAATGCACACTTATCGGGAAAAAAGGCACGTAGAAGGCACTCTTCTCGAAGGATTAAGTACGAAATTTAGCATTTAAGACTAGTTCAAATATGATTTTCTCAAAACCTTAGAGATTTTAAATACTTCTTGATTCCATAATGTGTTCTTGCCCTGTAAATCCTTAGGCTTGACATTAATTAATGTCATCTTCTGCTATACGATTTTATAGTGTTAACACCTATCATCCTCTAATAATACATGACCACTATCATATTTATGACACTTGTAGAACCACTCCCTAAGGGGAGTGAAGTGAAAGGATGCACTTGAGTCAATCAACCATGCCTAATGATCTACATGTGTACTTGAAGAAGAAGCCAATTACACATCCCCACCTTCATCTAAGGTGGTTTTCACCTCTACAGAAGGAGCATCATCAGATCCCTTTCCTTTCTCAAGAGCTTTAGATCTACAGTCCTTTTTAAAGTTCCCTTCCTTTTCGCATTTCCAGCAAACCTGTACAGGTTTTCCCAAATATTTAGATCTCCCTCTAGATTTAGATCTCCCACTCGAGGACTTATTTTTGTTTCTGTTCTGGGACCGTCCTTGTACAGACAAGGCATCTCCATTCTGGCCCTCCATTTTTTTCCATATCATCTCCTTCGACAGCAAGGATGAGACTATTTCATCAAACTTGAAGGTAGTTTTATTGGTAACTATTGCAACAACCAGACTATCCCGCGAATCTGGTAGAGAACACAAAAAATTGATGCACTTATCTTCATCTGAAATTTTAATATCAATAAATAACAATTGAATTACCATAGTATTAAAGGCGTTTAGATTCTATGTCAATGAGTTTCCATCCTATAATCTCTACTTATAAAATGTTTTCTGTAGGAGCAATTTGTTCACCAGAAATTTATATTGGTATAAAGTCCCTAACTTGTCCCACAAAGACTTCGGCGTAGTTTCCCCTGAGAAATTCAATAATTTTGAATCTAAGATATACAACCATATTGTTCTCTTTGTTTTGCGGTCCAACTTCGCTCACTCTTAATATGAAATTATTATTGGTTTAGTACCCAAATCTACTGTGATCCATTGATATTTATCCACCAACAGATGCTCCATGTTGAGCTTCCACAACTCAATAATTTTACCATTAAATTTCTCAATCTTTATCACCATCTTCTTTCACCGCAAGAATCAATCCCACAGATCTCCCACTGAACAGGGTATACCATAGGCCCGGGAAAAACCCCTCAACAGCAAAGGCATCCCCTTGAATCCAAAACTAATTTGATACAAAATGTTTGTTTTAAACATGTACATAAATTACCTGCAAACGAATTCGTAAAACATAAAATAAAAAATGGGGAGAGGATAAAACATAAAATAAATATATGCAGTTATTTTCCCCTGGATCCCAAAATTGAGACTACCAAATTGATTTTTCATTATGTTCCTTTCAAATTTACAATAAATATATATACACACTGAAGCATTCATAAATCCCAATCCATTAAACCTGGTTTAGAACGTAACAGTAGTTCCATTCACCGGATCTACAAAATACCAGTGGCAAGAAACCATCATGGCCAAAACCATGTTCAAACCCATCGAAAAAAACATAGGTAGGTTGACGACCACCTAATATAGCACTATTCTTGGAAATAATATAACACACACCCAACACAAATATTTGATGGAGAGTGGAGGACTTGTTGTCACTCTTGCCAACCTTGTTTGCTGGTATTTTAGGAAATTTGGCAGTGACACTTGGGAGGAATGTTTGATACACTTCTAGATGTGTTAGAGGCCATGTCATAGGTCTAGAGGCTAGTACAAATGTTGGAGAAGAGGATCTAACTGATGGTAGAGGTTCTGAGATTAAGGAATGATGTTTTCCTCATTCTTAGCCACAGTGGCATGCAACGAAGTCTATGAGAGAAATTATAGGTCTCAATCGCATGGATCCAATTTTATGCATGCGACTAAGGGATTTCACGAAATTTTCTCCACATTCCTCTTGTTGTTCGAAAGGAAATTAACTTGGAAATTCATAGAGGCTTCCATAATTGTTTGAAAAGGCCAGAAATGGTTTTAAAATGTCCTCACATTATGTGAATGCATTTAGTGCACTAATAGTTACTTTAGTGGATTGAATTGGTCTAATTTGTGCACCTCTGATCCTAGCTCCAAGCTCAATTTCGCCCTAAATGTTTTATATACTTGATCTTGGAGCTATGTGATTGTTGGTTGAGTATGAGAGTGTGTTGGATAAGGTTGCATAGATTTTTAATGCTTCAAACCTTGTGTAGAGCATAAATCCTTTAGTGTATGAGCGTTAATGGTTGAATAGTGAGAAGATCTAAAGCATGTTGCAAAATAGTTCAGAATTGAAGCTATTGGGGTAGATATTGTTTTGAGAGTTTATGTATGGTATTGGGTAGTGTTTTTTATGGTGATTCTCACACTTTTTTTCTTCAAGAGTTTTTGATGCATTTGGCACATAGCCATAGTGTATTTTGTCACTGACTGTAATATGTAAAACTATTTTGATGTGAGAGTTTGAATTTATTCATATTTTTTGTGGCCACTATTTTTATAGTTTGGAGAGATTTTTCTTGTGGTGTTTATATTTTATTTAATGATGATAGCTTGATAATGAGAGCATGTATGGAGAGCCGATTTCATGTTGATCATACTGTCTTATATCTATTTTGAAAATATATTAAAGGAGTGGTCTGGCGGAGACAAGATTTGAACCCGATCCCAATTGGGCAAAAACAATTTGTGGATATTTCAACAAAACAGGTTATTGATGGAATTGAGAAATATTGACCAGACCGGAAGCACCTCCTTGGGTAAAATATTCTATAGCTAGTTGACAATATCGAAATCATTTTCCAAGTTTTCCCTGATTGTTTCAGCTCATGCTAACTTGTTAGGGGCGAGAGGAATTGGTACTAAATGGCCAATTGAATTTACTTTTGCCACCTGCACCTTCATTGACTACTACTTCTCAGAAACACATTCTCCTTTAGGTGCTTCAACTGCAGGGCTTTCTCTACCAAAAATGAGAGTGTGCGAGGAGGAATGACTCAAGAGAGAGGAGTAGTGATAACAAATCTTCAACGAAAGGAATATTTTCTCATCCAATGGTAGTTGGATAGTCCAATCGGATTTGGGCGAGGATCGTTGATCATGGTATCCTTTAGCGAATGGTAGTCCATAGATTCATAGAGAACAAAGTCTTCCGAGTTGATCAGTAGTATCGAGTCTCCTAGCCAATGGGTATTTTGTATATTATGTCTAGTCTCCATGTTAATGGGAGTAAACTAGCTATGTAAAAGAAAATTTTCTTAACTAATAGAAATTCAAAGCAGAGCAACAAAAAAATGGGTGGTTTTTCCCCCATAGGGTTTTCCACCAGAAATATTGTGTCTCATGTGTGATTGATGTGATTGTGTGCATTGCTTATGGTTTTCATATATGCTTGTGTGATGCACATGTTTAGTGAATTACTGCTAACATATGTGTGATTCACTAATAGAAGTTTAAATTGGTGAAAATTGTATATAGATCACACTACTAATTCACCCCCCTCATCATTAGTGCTCAAAAGTTTCCAAAAATTGGTATCAGAGCAAGGCTCTTGGGTGCAGCTCAATCGTTGGAGAGTACATATCAGGTTTGTTGATGAAAATTTTGTTTTTTTGTTTTTTTTTTCTCATAATGGGAAAGAACAAGAGGAAACAATTTCAGAAAAGGAATGGACTTCAAAATAAAGAATATCAGCCACAAGAGTCTCATCTTGCTAATGCAAGTGGTTCAGAATATAATATGCAGAAATCAAAAGGTCAAAAAACAAAGGTATTGCAGCAAAATAAATCCAAAGGTATAATTGTTAATGATTTTATTTTGATTTACAAAATTGAGGATTGAGATTTTTATCATGTTGAATTGTGTAGTGGATTTGATAATGTTATTAAAGGTATTAGAGTTGATATTTCTATACTAACAGTTGCATCCAAGGATCGAGAAAAATTATTGCAGATTTGTGATGATAAGGAGCCCAAGTACAAGGATGAGATTGTCACCTTAAAGATTAAGTTGGCAGAATATGAAAGAGTTGAGAATGAAATGAGGAATAATTATAAAGAGAGGGAATATGAATGTGATAAATTAGAAGCTGAAGTGGTTTCCTTGAGAAAGTAGAGGAAGATGGAGAAGAGTATTGTAGCCTTGGATAATTTGCTTGAGATCCAAAGATCACCATTGGATAAATTTGGTCTTAGATTTAAAAAGGGTGAATCTAGTTTGCATGCACACAAAAATATCAAAGAAGAAACCAAGAAACATGTAGCAAACAATAACAACAAAAAAAGTGAGATCCAATGAAACAAGAAGCATATATAGCAGTTGAATACAATCAAAAGGAAAAACAACACAAAAACAAGAAGAACCAACAACCAATCAAGCAACTGAACTAGCATTAGAGAATAAAATGTCAAAGAGCACCTACATGTTGGCCAAAAATAATAACAGGGTTAAGGACCCAAGTTCAGGCACAGGGGCCAACAAATCTCTGTTGTAGTCTAGCATAATGTTGACATTTTCACCTTTCCCAATACTAGATAAGGAGTCTCACTTGAGGCATTTTGTGACCTTAGTTAGATGGGGGGGTGGGGGTCAAGATTCGATATTGGGAAGAATCCCATCAGTTATATCAGAATCAAAGCATACTTCAATATATCATGCCTAAGTTCATCCACAAGCATATTAAGAAAAGAGACTACTTAGATCCACACATTCAAAAAGTTTTTAAAATCAAAATAACCATTCAGTGATAACACAATGATCTTGGAACACCTTCCTTCCATTAGAGTTCACAAAAAATCATTTCATAAGGCTCAACAACCTCTTATTATATTATATAATATGCAAGAGTGAACATTACAAAATCATACAACATAAAAAATATAAAGTAACTCCACAAGCTCTGCCACAACATCTTAATATTATCTCTACTCTTCTCCTCCTTCCCATCCTTCCTTATATTTCCATGCTCACCTAAACTATCAGTTCCTTCTTCCTCCTTCCTTTCTCATTTGTCCCTACTGCTCAGCTATTACTTCACTTTTCCCGCTCGGCTATGACTATCTCTTCCTGTCGTTCCTCTGCAACTACCAGTTTTCTACACGTTCATTCCTCTTTCTTTGTTTTCCTTCTCACGACTTCCCAATGGTGATCTCCGTAACCTATAATCCTTCCAACCTATCCAAAAATAATTTAATTCTTCCAAAAACGAAGGCCCCAACAAGCCACGAACACATTTTATTGACTCATCCTCAAGTTAATCCCTCACGGGTGTTCTCAGTGCTGCTGATACTTCTTCTATTAGTGTCATTGTTGTTGTTGGTGGTGCTTTCATTTGTTATACTTGCATAGTTTCCTCCTGGATGGTTTCTACAAAAGAAGGCCCCAAATCAAGGACTAATGGTGAATTCTCTAAATTTCTTGAATTATTTGATCGTTGCTTTTCATTAGTCTGTGACTGCAGTTTCCTAAATGAGGAACTAAGATGTTGTGTCAGATGTTGGTTTATTTGGTGGTACCATCAGGGGTGAGTTCCACTATGTGTCTCTGTGTTGTCGCTAAGTTGTTGCAGATTTTCTAAGTGTTTTTGTATCAACAGCATGAGGTCCCAAAGTATTTGTTTTGTTTTGGCTGACTTGTCCTCAATTTGTTGAATTTAGGCTTCTATAATGTCAACCTTTTCATGTATCTACTCCCGTACGATTTTCTCTTTGGTGTTCCTAGCATCGCCAAATAAATTTTTTGCATGGTTGCAGAGTGGATAATATGGTTGATTCTTCATTGCAAGGCATCCTGACCAGTCATGGACCTATTGCATGAGTGGGCTTCCTCTACAACGTTGATGACAAATTATTTGAGGGCAACCACATCTGCCATTTTTTTCTCGATTTAATGCATTTTTGTTTCCAAGCGCTTGATTAAGGGTTTCAGTTCCACTTTAGCTAGCATCTTCCTTGATTATGCTGGTGTCTCGTCCATTAGCGGTTGGAGTATCATTGATTAAAACGAGTATATATTCTTTCCATGTTGAATTTCCCTCGCAATTCTTGCCCATGACATTACCTCTCTGTGGAACACCTCCTCCATTAGCACAAAATTTTGGGCTCTCATTAGGAATGTTTCTAAATGCACACATCTTATCTTATCCATGTATCGTCATCGATGACCCTAAACCAAACTTCCTACAAGTATTCGTCCTATAGTATCTTTGCAATCCTTTTCATAGCTTTCATGACATTCAACATTTTTTGGTTCCAACCTATGAAGGAAGCCTCATTAATATCCTTACTTCTTGGAACCCCTAAGGTTTTCCATGGCGTATACCTGAGAATGAGCGACTGATCTTCCGTGATATAGGTTAGATCCTGACCCTACGATGGGTACCATTTCCACATTTCTAGTGAAACAATTATATATCCATAAATGAATTTAGTTGCTCTTTTACAGTTTGTCCTCACACACTTTGAACAATTCATGAAGCAAGAAGGTACACAAATTTAGTTGTGTGCCATGTATGCGGTGTTTTTCAACTAAGATGGTATCCAACGTACACTCATTCCTTTTGAAGTGGTGCATTAGCTTTCTTGTGATGATGTAACATGCAAATTTTATATTTTCCTTGTTGATTGGTTCGATGAGAGCTCCTTTTCCTCCCCTCTTGGTATTATACTTGTCATAATGGTTATCATCCCCATACATCTTGGCCCACTTAGAAGATGTCTGGAAATTCATGGATACTGCATCTCCTGCTACTAATATACCTATTAGCCTTTGTATATCTATTGCATGAATTGGAATTTCCTTGCCCAACCAGAGCGATTCCCCATGCATTCTACTGAGAAGTAGCTTTGCATTGCTACTTCGCTGGTTCCAAACACGGGAAATATCCATAGGTGAAATAGTGTTTATCTATGACTTCCTATGAAATATTACATTAGATTGATGGATTGGCTTCCATCTTCTTTTACCACTTGTTCGGTATAAAATTCTCGCTTCAACGTCGTGAATTGAAACAAGTCCACGAGGTCATTATTGACCAACCTCATCTTATCATACTTTCCATAGGTTTGTTCTATCTTTACAATTTTGTCACCGAATTCAGATTATTGAACTGATACTATGTTCCTTATCATCTTGGACCAACGCTAATAGACAATAAACATATCAGTCTTGGACTTGAACTTGGGACAAATGGAACTAGATGCGGACTCTAGACTTAGCAACTTTACCACCTTGGCTTTGGATTTTGGAGAACTCAGCATGTTCATGTTGATTAATTAGAAAGCTTGACACGACGTTTTCTGATGAGACCGATTAACTAATTAATATGAAATATTTCCTCACTCAGCTTCAATCATGTCAACATTGATGACGAATGAGCTGGGCCTGAATTAGATGATGAAAAATTGGAAAAGGCGGGTGGAGTTGATGGATAATTTTGATGTTTTGATGGGCATGCTTTATGAGTTGATGATTTTTATTACAGAAAATATTTAACCTAAATTTAGATTAACAATGGGAATTATTTCTTAATTATTATGACTAAGACACACGACACGTGTGTCTTCCTTGACAACAATCAATTGCAATGAGGAGAAACTTCATCCACAATTGGAAAGATCTTGGAGGACAATTTATTCTTGAATAACTAAAATGTAAATGGCTGATTGAATAAAGTGAAAATAACTGAGTGACTAGGAAAAATTGATGCAAGTAGTGATTGACTAACATAACTGACTCCTATCTAATCCTACCTATTTCTCCTTGCGAAGATTCAATCAATTTGGAATTTGATTGGTTTATCCCTGGAAGGGCTTTAGGCATGCGTCATTTAGCCATCCTAGTAGAAAAAAACCATCAAGTTGTGTGAGCTTCACAACTCTTGATTCTTTTATTTCCACAACAATAAAAGGTCCCATCCAATGCATTTTCAATTTCCTAGGGAATTTCAAACATGCCCTCCCCCCGTGAATGAATTTTGCTTTATATGCTTGTCATGCCATGCCTTTTGCCTCTAATTTTCAACTGTTTGGTGGAAGTTTTCCAATAATATGGCTTCGTCTAGTTCCCATAGTTCCTCTAACCACTTATGAATTTATTCATCTTTGGTCATATGTGTTTCTTATGCAATAAATAGGCTGGGAATTGTGAACTCTATGGGTACTACAACCTTTCACCCATACACTAGCTAGAAGGGCATATGCTTGTGTAATAATTTAACCATTGTGCAGTAGGCCCATAAGGTATTAGGGACCCTTTCATCCCAGTCATCCCTATTGGCTAAACATACCTTAGTCAATCCCCACTCTAGGATTTTTTTTAATGCCTCAACTGTACCATTGGCTTGAGGGTGATATAGGCTACTTTTGTGGTGTTGTATCATGAAGTTCTGTAGTAATGAGGCAACTGACTCATTAATAAAATGGCTACCCTGGTCATTGGTTAGGCTCCTAGGACATCTGAATCTGTTGATGATGTTCTAAAAAATTAATTTGGCAATGATGTTTGTAGTGCGGTACTTTACTAGTGTAGCCTCGACCCATCTCGTTAGGTATTTTCTTGCAGTGATGATGCACCTAGCTTTGGAATGGCATGCTAGTGGATTGATGGGTCCTATAATATAAATTTACCACTTCTAAAAATCCTGCAGTGCTCATACCAGTTATAGTGGAAATTCATCTCGTTGCGATGGTTTTCCAACTCTTTGACAAACATCACACTTCTTGGCATATTCCTTAACATCATTGTAAACTACAGGCCACCAAATACATGCCTGTAATATTTTCCTTATGGTGCATTTCCCCCAATGTGACCTCCCACAACTCTTGAATGGAATTCCGATAATACATCTTTCCTCTCATGATCCAATACACACTTGCACAATATTTGATCAAGACCCAGCTTGTACAATTACCCTACTATCTGTAGAAAATATCTAACACAACTATAATACCATGTAGAAATTATATCAATGGAATCAATCTGATCATGTAATGTACTAAAGAAATATATTGAATCCTTCTACAATATTTTTGGAATATAAAACACGATCTCTCAATCACATGCAAGTAAGAGAAATAATTAAATCAATACACAACACCAAATATTCCTGAGGAAAGAAACTACTCAAAATCCCTCCATCTTTATTGTATAATCAACCAAGCAATCATGAAACAATAAAATGCATTTGTGATCACCACAACCTCATACACTCTACCAATTGCTTCACACTGATCTAGGAAAAAATTGGACAACCACATAGCCAATTATCAGCATGCCCTCAACCTACCCTACTTACGCAATCCCTAGAGAATTAAACCCCTATTAAATAGAAAATTAAGCCTTCCTTTATTGCGCAATTCATCATGGGCCTCCTGCGGTTATATAATTGCACTTGAGAAGTTTGCTAAAAATACAACTGATATTTTACTTTCCTTGAACCTTTGTCTCAAATGGGTATCCACCAAATTTAGCATGCATGCAGCTATAAATAGTTAATCATCAGATACTTGGTGGATCACTACTAGTGAATTAAATCTGTTTTAATTCACTTGATCTTCCACTAGCTCATAAAACAATTAGAACTAGTTAAACTGATTTTAACTCAATCAATGTGAGTTAACTGATCCCACTCACACTACATTAGTGTTACAACTGCAACTAGACCTTGTTAATAATAGAATCACTCTACATGCCTATCCTTTGACCCTTAACTTGAAACTCTTGAGCTAACTAAGTATATCACACTTAGTTAACTATTACAAGTTGTTATGAGATAAGATTACAATTTATTTAAAAATTGGCTTGCACACTAATATGTCGCTAGGATCCATCACCGTGTGACCTATGATCCCACACCAGTGTGTGTGTTGTTTCTAGATGCTAATTTCATTGTTTCTTGTTGCAAATTTCAACACTATTAATTGGTAATATGTTTCCCGAACAACCATATGTATGTGTTACGTTGGGATGTATTCCTCTGGGAATTTTCTGGTAGCCAAGAATTATGCTATGTATTCTAGGTAGTCTGGCACCACCTCTACTATAAATACATCAATGTGTGGTAACTGGTCATCCAAAAATCCTCTATTTTCCCCTGAAACCATCCTTGAGAGTTGGTCGGGTCCTACATTCTGTCAACCTGGTTTGACTATTACCTCAAATGTAAATTCCTGAAATAATAAGAGCCTTTTGCAAAATTATTCCTTCTAACATGGGATTGTTCACCAAATACTTCATAGTAGAGTGATCTGTGAAAATATTGAATGGTCCCCCAGAAGGTAGTGTCATAATTTTTGAAGTGAGTATACCATTTCAAGCACCTCATATTCTATTTTGGTATAGTTCTTTTCTATTGTTGACAACTTTCTACTTGCAAAATAAATCGATGATCGAGGTTTCCTTCTCCAAGCTGAGCTAAAACCGCTCCCAAAGCAATACCAGAGGCATCAATATGGATGTGGAATTGCTTGTTCTAGTCTGGGTAAACCAAGATCAGTGTGCTAGCTAACTTTTCTTTCAATACATTCAGAGAAGTGTTACATTCTTCAGACCATGTGAATTGCTCAGTTTTCTTGAGTAACTTCTTGATTGGGGCAATAATCATAGCATAGTTGTGGATAAACCTCCAATGTAATATCCCATGTAACCCAATGTAGACCTGATTTGCTTAACATTAGCTGGTGGGTCCATTTTTACAATCATCATGACCTTGGCAGGGTCCACACATAATCCTTCCTTGCATACAATATGACCTAGTAGCATTCCAAAGGGAACAAAAAATATGCACTTTTTTATGTTCAATGAAATTTGTAGTTTCCTACACCGATCAAACATGACTTAGAGAAAGCTAGAGTGTTTCTTCAGTAGACTATAAACAATCCAATCATACATGTATACTTCAAGGAACTTGTGTATATAATCCGTAAAAGTAGCAATCATAATCCTTGAACACATTGTCGGCGCATTTTTTAGCCCAAATGGCATAACATGGTATCCATGCGAGCCCCATTATGTAGTAGAATTATTCTTCTTCTTATCCTCCTCTGCAATTCAGACATGATGGTAGCCATAAAACCCATATGTAAACGAATAAGCTTCATTTCTTACTACATTATCTATAATTTCATCACTAAAAGGTGTAGGGAAAGGATCGTGGATATAAGCATTATTCAGGTTACGGTAGTCAACACAGACTCTAATTTCAATGGAATCCTTCTTATTTTGTATCACAATTAGACTAACCCACTCTGCCTCATTGATAGGAAATATCAACCCTACATCCAACATCTTATCTATCTCTTCCTTCACTTCCTCCTTCACCCTCGGATTTAGTCTATATGGTCGATGCTTTACTCGTTTTTCATCTGGATTAAGCATTATCTTCATTTCCCCCAAATCTCCTTTAATTCCTTTCAATTCTGCATTACATGAGGGAAACATGTACTCATATTCTCTTTGAAGATCGAATGTCTATTTAGTAGTTTTCTCATCCCAATGGTCACCGATTGAGGCTGGATTTTGATTTTATTCAGTCCCTATATTTAGTTTCCACAAATTTAGTGGAAGTAAAATTGGACCTTCTATTGCATTTCCATCTTTAACCCCTCGTTCCCCTTCCACTTCATTGAAGGCCATATGTCGCAACTCTTCCAAATCATCTTCATTCGGTTATTTTTCTAGCTTCCCACAAGATATTGCCTCATTGTAAGTTGACTAATATACATGTTGTAGAGTAGCCTGGTATATTGTTCCATATATAAAATGTCAAGTTGTAAGTATAATTCTCTTAACAGCCTGCAGAGCATTGGGAATCCTTCCATCGTTGTCTGAAAAAGAAAAGCTGCTGAAAAAATTAGCTTTCCAAACAATCCCAATCACCAGTATCTCTCATTTTTTCTTCCTTTACATACCATGATTTATGGAAGGTTCGTGCTTTATGGAAGGTTCCCAATGTATGCACATATTCATGCACCCATAATTATTTTGGAATTATTTCTCTACCCCATCGATATTAACATTTTTGCAAGTGATTTCGAGGGTCTAAGTTTCCCCTATATTTTATAAATTTATGTGAGCCCCCTGAATGTCTAAATCTAAATTTTAATGTTGTTTTAATATCCCCCATCCTCTGAGATGGTTTCGATGGACTCCCCACCATTTTCTCCATGTTTCTTGTAGGGCCACACTCATTAGAGGCACATTATGTTCTTTGGGAATAGTTGCATCAATTTTATTAATAAAAGTATCAATTGAATCCATATCATTGAAGGTGCAGTATCCTCTTACCTTAGTGTCAATCTGGTTGATTCCCTGGATTGAGGTGCAACGTCTAGTGTTGACCTTGTACCCCTCTTGCTACCAACCATCCCACACAGCTTCTGAGCTAACCTCTAAACTCTGAATACTCTACCAGATGATTGATCCTTCTGCAGTTGGGTTAATATACTACTCCTTTCTTCCTATTGTCAGCTAGTGTAATTGATCTAATAGTCCTAAATCTTCTCTATCATATGTTGGTTGTATGAATCTCGGTCCTTGATAAGGATCTAGGGGTTGGATTACTATAATCCATTCTACTTCGAAATTCATTAGTTCTTTTTTCAGATCAATCACTTCATAGTTTTCAAAGGCCCAATCTATCCTAAGAAGGGTTGGATAGGGATCCTTGTCTCCCATTATGTCTATTACTTTGAAATATGCATAGTTCCTAACCCCAATGTCAACCTCTACGTCCTCTAGTCTTCCAATTGGGAGGTATTGCACTGAAAATTGTCACCTTGACATTCTACTATCTGTATGAGCTCATTATCACTCATAATTTCCTCCTTTGCAAGTCTTAAAACATCAGTTCCTCATGTCAAGCCTTAAAAATAAGAGAAAAAATCTCAAAAGTCTCTAAAACTCTGGTATTGCAATTTCTCTTTGTCTTACCTGCAGTCCCGCACCTAATGGTCATGTCTCCTGCGTACCTGACCGCACTTTCTCTGTGTTAAGGGTGCGAACCCCTGTAAAATATTAAAAAGGTGTAATTAAACTCTAAAAATCTCACTTTCCATCATTTTTAGAAGCTTCTGGAAGGAATATTGCGGTAGCAAGTCCGCTCTTTTTAGGTTCATGTATCCCATGTCTTAAGGAGCTAACCCCTTGATGTGAGGAGCTTATCCCTTTGAAGGAGGATTCTATCCCTTCATAGGTGGAACTGTAACCTCCTCTTTTTCACTATAAAAAGAGGCATAGGGCAGCCTCAAAGGTTTACTAACAACTAGACAATTGAGGAGTTCAAGCTTTAGTGTTATTTGAGGTAAAGGGCTGTTGGAACTTAGAATCCTTTAGCTGAAATTTTATGATGAAAGATTACATACCTTTATGTATCTCGGTTGGAAGAGTGCATGGCTTGTCAGAGTAAAGTAAATTCCTTCTTCGAACCCTAGGAAGACCTGTTCAACATCAATACTGAAAAGGTTGTAAGGTTCTTCTACTATTTCAAAGTTAATACAAATAAGTTTGTTTTTCTCAATAAGCTGTCATTTGATTGTTTATTTTATGGATTCCTTGATCACCATAATAGATATGATTTATGACTATATGCTATGCAGGTGCTATTTGGTTTTTTTTTGTTTGTGATTGCAGATCTTAGAAGATAACTCTTTTGGACAACTGAAGGATGACTACTACAAACAAGCGTTGGATCAAGGTAGGATCGTAACACCTTTGTAGCATTTACTTATAAATCGTGATATATCTAGAGAAAGATAGATTTAATTGTATGTTTATTGCTAGACTATATTCTGATACTAGGGAGATCTATCTTGTCCGCAAGATCAATTTATCCCGCCAACAAACTGGTGACTTCGCTGGGGATAGAATTTGATTTTTGGTTTTTCTTTTATTTTGACTTGAGAAAATGGTTTTTTCTGGTTTTTTATTGATGTATACTGGCTTGGGTAGCTTAGTTTTACTTTTCTTTCAAAAAAATTTATAACTTTTTTGTTTTTCTTGAAGTTTTCTGGGGACCACACATTTTCTTCACACACAGTGCCGGCATCTCCGCACTTTCGTTGAGTAACCAGTGCGGGACCGCACTTGTTTTCTCTGGAGCCTGTGGACCCTGACAAATTTTTGAAAAACTTAAGATTTCTCCTTCCAGTTTGAGTTTAGATTTAATTTAGGATTCTTAGCATCTACCCAGATTTGTATTTTTCCATCAAAAAGCCTTGTTTATGAGTTTCTTTCAGCAAATTTTTCATCTCATCAATCTCTGTTAAATTAATTGGGTGTTTTGAGTCTCTTTTTTGAGAAATTCTTAATTTGATTTCCTTTGGTCATTACTTGGACGCTTGTCTCAGTATTTTCACAATTTTGCATCTTTTTGCTTTTGTTTTTGCAAAAAAAAATTCCCCCTCATTCCCCGGGGGGGGGGATAAATTGTGTATGAATGTTAATCGCCTTTGAGTATTTTTATTTTTGATCTTTGGAACTCTCACCCAATTTTCTTTACTTGCACTTGATTGGATCTTAGATTACATTAGAATCATCTTTTTTTTGAGAATTATCTTGCATAGATCACATTTGCATAATTAGAATTCTCATTTTCAGAATATGAATGAAAAATGTGCATAGATTACATTTGCATACTTTTCAAGTGAATTGTGCATAGATCACAATTGCATAGTTTACATTCTGAAAAAATCAATCGTAGATTTAGATTAGTTTTATTTAATTTTAATTTACATGTTTTTATGCTTGTTTTAAAAACACAAAAATAAAAAAATATAGAATTGATTAGCATTAGTTTTTCTTGATGAAATTAGTGCATTAGAGAATTTGTTATATTTTCTCTTATTGATCAATTTTTTGCATTGTTGGAAGTGAATGGAAACTCTCTCCTTACTTTAGTTAGGATTCATTGAATTGAAAAGATTACATTATCATATTCGATTGCATTCAGTTTTGGGTCGGGTCATAACACCATTGGTTTCATATCCATTTACCCTTTGAGTAATAACAGCCCAAATAACACAATGCTTAATTAAAATTCATCTAGTAATTTTTACATTTTTAGGGCTCTTTCCACCAATCTAGCTCAGGATTAGTGCTTTGGAATAGGTTGTAGTTAACTTTCCAAAGCAAGTAAAACAAACAAGTAGTCGATCTTGCGGTAGAAAAAATTCCAATTGTTGCATGTATGCTCTAGGAAGCTCCTCTTAAAGGAGTTAAGCACGAGATCATATCTGAACTAGTGAGGTAATAAATCCTTCCTCATTGAGAACGATAGAATATATACAAATATTAACGACGGTAAACCTCGGATTGACCATTGTCGAGGAGCCTGGGTTCACTTGTCGGTAAACCTTGGATTATGTCAAGGATCCTTCAAGGGGATTGAGCTTTGTTACTCTGCCCTTGCGTGTGTTTCGGATCGTAGACTGTTCCCCCAAGTATATTTGTTTCTGTTGGTGACCTTAGTGGCCATAATCTATAGGATTCTTTCCCAAGGTGATGGTGGGGGGAAGATCCCACTGTACCTGGAGCAGACGTCAGCTAGACTCACATGGACTCTCCGGAGGGTTATTTTCACTCGAGATGGTATAGTGGAGAAACTTGCACCAGTCTATTTCATTAAGTAGGTTGTCGAGGTAACTGTTCCAACCGCCATTTCTACATTAAAATTATACGATGTTGGATTTCATCACCAACTAGTGTTTTTAGTGCGGGAATCTACTGTTTGTGTGTGGTTTGACTCCTATATTTGATAGCACGTGTTCATTTGTTTGCTTTTACTTTTAGAGACCATAGGTGTGATTTATGAATTTTAATTGTTAGGTGTGAATTGTGAATTGTTAATTTTAGTTTTAAATTGTTAATAAAATTCACTGAATTTGAATATAATGGCAACTGCTCCAGAATTTACCAACCAAGGAACCCCTCTTAACGAGAATCCTAGTACTTTTCCTTGCTTTGGAAATGTTGGTCCTCCTTATATGGCTACATTGTCATTACTTGGATTTACAATAGGTTTACCAATATGGTTATTTTCAACTTCGTTGGCCCCGAATACTCCAATTGTTCCACCTCAACCGAATGCTTCACCTCAACAGAGTTCACCATCTCAACATCACTAACCTTCTGTTGACCCTTTACCTTCTGTTCCCAATATTTATTCCTCCCTTTCTTCCTCTTCGCTTGGTAAAATCCTTGACACTAGTAACCAAGTGGTTAAGAAGAAGAAGAAAGGGAAGAATAAGAATAAGAAGAAGAAGCAAGATAAGAAAGAATTCAACCAACCAAACATGGCTGTAAATTTTAGTAATGTTGAAGAAACCTCCAGCATGCATCGTAAACCCAAATTCCCTTGCAAGCTTTTTAAGGGTGACCACTTCCTTATCAATTGTCCTGGTATTCCAAAGGTCTTGGAAGTATGGTTAGAAAAATCATATCAACTTTCCGTCGATCCATCAACCAATGATAGTCAGGTTCCTGGGAAAAAGGGTAAAGTTAGGTTTCCTTGTAAGTTATGCAAAGGGAGTCATCAAACTCACATTTTCCCTCACATGGATGAAGCCTCAAAATTGTTGGAAAACCTTACTACTCCACGACAAGAACTTCCAATTTGTTACCGTCAACTTTCTCCCAACCTACCGTGAACTGATGAAGTGATTGATCCAATTCCAAGTACAGTCAATCCCACTCTTCCATTGGAGAGTGAAACTCATATCACTCAGGTTGATGATCCATTAGTTGATCAAGTGGTCGACTCAATTTCCCATTCGGTCGATCCCACTCTCCCTGAAGAGAGTGAACTTCATATCGCTTAGGTTCTTCTTGTTACATCAGATTCTTCTACGCCAGGGGGCATTTCACCTGTTTCTACAAAACCCCCTCCAAGTACTGAGGTCTTTTCCTTTGATTGGAATAGACTGACAGAACCTTGTCTTCCTTCCTCCATCCCTTTCCAAATCATTGTGAAGGCTAGTGTTAAGAGCATATGCCACACACATGTAGATGAAGGTGCTTCTGTTAGTATTTTATCCTTAACTTCTTGGAAAGCTTTGGGTTCCCCTTAGCTTGTTCCTGTTACGCATAATCTGAAAGCTTTTAACATAACCATTAGTGAAACTTTAGGGATCATTCCTAAGTTTTCTATTACTTTGGAAGGTAAAACATTTTGTATTGATCTTATGGTAGTTCGAGGCCCCTTGGATTTCAATTTACTCCTTGGGTGAGACTATGTCTATGCAATGAAATTTGTCGTATCAACACTCTTTCATGTGATTTCTTTCCCTCACAATGGAAATATTGTGACTGTAGACGAGCTTTCATTCCCTAGTATTGATTCGACTACCAATAATCTGACATCCCTAAATGTTCCTCATACTAAAGTGGTATCTACCCTGCCACGGGTTAATTATGTGGCAATTAGTCCCATGTTTTCAGTTACCGATGTAAGCGAGCCTCTCACTGTTTGCTTGACTTCCTATGACTTAGATCCGGTAATTGACGTGGAAAAATCTATGGGATTATTTGAACGTGATGTTCTTATCCCTTTTGAGTTCCTTGACATGTGTTCCTTCCAGAGAACTATTCTTCCTTCTGATGAAGACCTCTTGGAAGCCATGATTGAGGTGCGTCCCTTGACATGTGTTTCTTCTATTTTGAAGCCATGATTAAGAAGTCTGGTGAGGAGAGTTCCTTTTACTGTGTCAACCTCATTAAAAAATGAATCAGTAAGTGTGAGGATAGTTCCTTTTACTGTGTCAACCTCATTAAAAAATTAATCAGTTAGTCGAGAGCATAGTTCCTTTTCTTGTGTCAAGCTCGTTAAAAAAATGAAACAAGCTTCTAAGAGGAAAGTTATTTTCCTGTGTCAACCTCGTTAAAAAATGAAACAGATTCTTACAAGGATAATTCCTTTTACTGTGTCAACCTCATTAAAAAATGAATCAGTTGGTCAGAGGATAATTCCTGTTACTGAGTCAACCTCGTTAAAAAATGAATCAGGTATGAGGACAGTTCTTTTCCTGTGTCAACCTCATTAAAAAATGAATTAGTAGGTTATATAGGTAGATTGTAGAGAGTAGATTTGAGGACAATTCTTTTACTGTGTCAACCTCTTTAAAAAATGAAACATTTAGGTGAGGATAGTTCTTGTTACTGTGTCAACCTCGTTAAAAAATGAAACAAATCCTCCCCTAATTGAGTCGAGTCTTTGACTAGATCTTGTAAATGTTAAGTCATATATTTAGGTTAGTTATTTTAGTTTTTGCATAATTTTCTTATAGTTTTAGGTCGGGTATTTCATATGATCTCGTAAATGAACCTTCATTCCATCTAGCTATTAATTACCAGTAGTGAATCTAGTTGAATGAAATGAAGCTGGGGGGGCATGCGCTCTAACAGATTATGCTTAGGGGGCATTAAAACCTATCTGAAGCATAGTTTTTCTCTGTTTCAAGCTTTTGTAAAAATGAAACCTATATCGAGTCGATTTCAGTTATTTTCAAGACTCGTTAAAATCATGAAAATCCCGAGATGATTTTGCTATATTTCATTCTCGTAAAACACATGAAAATGTCAAGTTCTTTCCATCTTTTCCTGCTTGTAAATTAAATTGAAATTCAACCACAGGAGTATATTTTTATCCCTTTTTCGAACTCGTTAAAACTTACGAAAAAGTGAAAATCATGAGTACATTTTTATCCCTTTTACGAACTCATTAAAACTTACGAAAAAGCGAAACGTTGGAGTCATCTTTTAAGCCCTTTTCAGACTCTTGAAAATTGAAAAGATTATCAAGCACTTGATTATTCGAACTCGTTAAAATAAATGAATGATCGTCCTTTTAGTATAAGTTTACCCCTTTTACGGACTGAAATGGAATATTTATGAAAAAGGTATACATTGACTAATTATGGTTAATAGAGTTCTCTCCCGCATTATTTTATCCCTTTTCAGGCTCGAGAGACTAAATTTATGAAAAAGTACACCCATGGATTTTTCTTAAGTTTTTTCTTTTGACTCCTTAAAATTGAAAAACTCCGAGTTTCTCCTATACTGGACTCGTTAAAATTTAACAGTAAAGGACCTGTTAAATTTTAAAACAGGAACGAACCAGTCCTTCTTAGGGTTCGAATTTTAAACTAAGTTGGACTCATCCGAAGGATGAGCTTATAAACAAGAAAATTTTATCCTCCTCAAGCTTGTAAAAAATAAAGAGGTACTTGCCAGAAATTGTGGGGGAAAAGAGAGAAAAACGAGCCTGTTTGTTACATTTTGATTTTCAGAAAACTGTTAACCACTCTTGAACATGACACTTTTGTTCACCTGGGTTGGGAAATCCTTTGTCTAACAGTTAATCAAACCATATTGAAAGTCTTCAGCCAGTTTCTGGGTATTAGATTTGGGTCAATTATCACCAAGCCATCTGCAGTTTTGTTATGTGTTCAAGAAGACAGTTCAAACAAACCATTCATCTGCAAAATATTTGTTTTCCATTTTTACCATCCCTGAGTCAGTCCCTGCCAATATATTTCTTCAAAACTTGATCTATGATTTTATGTTGTGAGCTTGCCTACGACAGATCACTTTCTATCGACGACAGCTCATTATCTAGGAAGTCGATCTAGAAATCTTCAGTACCTTGAAATCTGCATGCCTCAATTGCAAGTTTCTCACCTTTGACAATAGGTTGCATCATTGAGCTTTGATCAAATGGTTCCGTGACATGTTCGACTTCAGCTCATTCATTCACATTTCATGGATTGTATTGAGTACTTTGAGGGCCATTAGAATTACTGGTGGTTACTCTCACACTTGTTAACAGTTCATATTATTGACTGGTAATCAAGTGGTTTCTACCATGTTCGACTTTGACACATTCATTCACATGGATAGAATTGTACTAGTTCGGGAAGCAGAAATCAAGACCCTGGATCTAGTTTCTACCATCCAGGCTACGAGGAATTTTCTTATTCATTTATACAATGGACTATTCATAAATAGATGGTTGTGTCCATACTGTGTCTACACATGTATATACTGTTGATGTATTGAAAAATCATTTTTGTATTATAACAAGTTTAAGTCAGTTTTCTAGTTAGTTTTTATCTAAGTATGGGAATGCCTACCTCAGCGATGATATGTCTACATATATATATTTTGCATTGAATATTTTTTCAGGTTCCGACTGGGGTGTCCATAGGATTATCCTTTAAATGATAAAGTACTTCACTCTTCATACATGACAGACTCTATCTTCATCTATTACAGACTTCGCACTTTAGGGGGCAATCTGTTGCACTGAAAATTGTCACCTTGAAATTATGCTATCTGTATGAGCTCATTATCACTCATACTTTCCTCCTTTGCAAGTATTAAAACATCAGTTCCTCATTTCAAGCCTTAAAAATAAGAGAAAAGCTCTCAAAAGTCTCTAAAAATCTGGTATCGCACTTTCTCTTTGTCTTACCTGCGGTCACGCACCTAATGGTCATGTCTCCTGTGTACCTGACTGCACTTTCTCTGTGTTAAGGGTGCAGACCCCTGTAAAAGATTAAAAAGGCGCAAGTAAACTCTAAAAATCCCACTTTCAGTCATTTTTAGAAGCTTCTGGAAGGAATCTTGCGATGGCAAGTTCGCTCTTTTTAGGTTCATGTATAGCTAACCCCTTGATGTAAGGAGCTTATCCCTTTGAAGGAGGATTCTATCCCTTCATAGGTGGAACTATAACCTCCTCTTTTGCACTATAAAAAGAGGCATAGGGTAGCCTCAAAGGTTTACTAACAACTAGACAATTGAGGACAATTTTTAGTGTTATTTAAGGTAAAGTGTTGTTGGAACTTAGACTCCTTTAGCTGAGATTTTATGAGGAAAGATTACATACCTGTATCTATGTCGGTTGGAAGAGTGGAAGGCTTGTAAGAGTAAAGGAAATTCCTTCTTCGGACCCCAGGAAGACCTGTTCAACATCAAGGCTGAAAAGGTTGTAAGGTTCTTCTACTATTTCAAAGTTAATACAAATAAGTTTGTTTTTCTCAATAAGCTGTCATTTGATTGTTTATTTTATGGATCCATTGATCACCATAATAGATATTATTTATGAATATATGCTATGCAGGTGCTATTTGATGTTTGTTTATTTTTGATTGTAGATCTTTGAAGATAACTCTTTCGGGCGACTAAAGGACGACTACTACAAACAAGTGTTAGATCAAGGTAGGATCGTAACACCTTTGTAGCATTTACTTATAAATCGTGATATATCTAGAGAAAGATATATTTAATTGTCTATTTGTTGCTAGACTATATTCTGATACTAGGGAGATCGATCTTCTCCACAAGATCGATTTATCTGGCCAAAAGGAGGATGCAATATTGGTTCGTCATACAAAGTTGAATGGGTGAGAATGCTAGCTTAGGCCTTCCCAAGGCTTCCCACGTCTTCCTTGGAAAAATATTGACATATGATCCCAAATCTAGAATTATATATTTTATTTGGAATCCCACAATATGAGCATCAATCCAGAATTATCTTCATGTTCTTCTTTTATTTCTCTGACTCGTCCTAGAATTCCTCTATGGTAAATTAGCAAATATTTCCCCTTCTTGAGTTGAACCCTCCTTGACAGCTGATTTCATAATCTCATACAATTTCCCGAGCATTTTTTCATCTTTCACAATTTTCAAGAAAAATTTGAACCATTCTTCTATGGGTCAAGCATTAGATCTAGGTTGGTTTGGACTCTTCTCTTTTAAGGAAATTGGTTATACTCCCTGCGACCCTCCACTTGGGGTTAGCTTGATGAACGTTTCTACTACTTCCTGCATCAGCTCTGGTATTCTCCCCCCCACCCGAGTGACTATATTTATGTTTGAGAGTGGGGTTATTTCACACACCCTTGGATCTGCTTTAATTAAATTCCTCCCCCCTCTCAAGGTTGTGATCTTCCCATATTTTTATCAATTATGGGCAATCCTCTGTTGCATGCGTTTTTAACCTGCATTGAGAACACCATGGTCATCTCGGTAGCGGGAAATCCTGATCAACATGAACTTCTTGATCACAATTATAACATCACACTGGACCTTGACCTCCCATCCTTCCCCCCCTTGTTCCTCCTCTTCCTCGTCCCCGAGGAGTTTCGTTGACTCGAAAGGTTTTTCATTCCAATGGATCACCTAAGGCATTCAATTCCATACACTAGTCAGTGTGATGAGTCGGTGAAGCACAAAATTCACAAAAGGTGTTGTTAGGCACATTTGAATATTTCTGCAGAATGCGGAAAAAACGTGGGAGATGTCCATACACTCTACATATTTCACAGCAATCAGTTGGTGTTGGATTTTGTTGATTTGGGAACACATGGAATTGAGTTTTTCCTTGATATAAACCTTGAGTTACTATATACGCAACTCGTGCTACAGGAGGTGTTTCAGATGGCCCCATTTGGCCGAGTGTAATACTTGAGCCCCGCAAACTTGGGCAGTCTCGAAATAGATGAAATTTTATCAGGAAATGAGTACACCATAAATTTATTCATGCGGGTTGCGCCAGCTATAGGTCATTCAATGTTTCTTTTATATTTTCTATTTGATGTTGCAAACCCAATATAGATGGATCATGGGTCATTGTTTCATCTCAATATGCATGTGGGTACCCCACCATAGCTTCAATCCGTGTTTCTTGTTGACAAGAATCCTTTAGAGTATCAATATTTTGTTAGGTCAATGGCATACAAGTAAGAGGAAATAATGCTTTGATAAACCAATCTCCTTGGTAATTTGGGTCTATTAAGTAGCTTAGATTAAAAATTTCATCTTTGAATCTCCACATCAAATCCACTGGAAGTCTCCCCTTCCCGCTGCTTACTTTACCATAATTCAGACAACCCGTGTTGGTTTTTCTAAGGAATATTGAACTCATGCACAAATTCTATTTTAACATCATCTATTGTTGGGTTCTAGTGTAGGTCTGACCACTTGATGAACCATATCAAGGCTCTCTCCCTGAGTGTGATTTGAAATTCAATTAATTTTTCAGCATTCGACGTTTGGAGGGCCCTCCATATGGCTTCACATAAGTACCAATTTTTCTCTACATAATCATTGCCTTTTACAGAGAACTAATGGTACCAGGTGAACGATCCTGCCATATTTGGCTAAGATTGAGGAAGTAGTAAAAATCCTCGAGACCCTAGATGTGATGATCAATTCAAGGTCTTACCAATATTACCAATTCCATTGCCACTATTACTAGCTTTATAAGTGGTATGCACACTGTAAAATCTAATAAATTTGATTAATTTAGACAATAAGTTATCAGGGTTGCGATAAAGTACCAGGGGAAGTTTGAGGGAGATGCCTCCTGAGCCCAGAGAGATCGTATCATTATTCACCTTAGACGCATCATTCTCTGCAAATAATCCTCGTAGAAATACAAGCATGTCATCATCCTCGTTTCCTTTGAACCTGCACCTCTTATTCTATCTGACATTCCATTTCTATTGGCAGGGATGGGCCCTTGTTACCCTGTTGATTTTTGGCCACTGTGGCAGTCTCTACTTCTTTCGTTGGACGCACTTCTACTCCTTCTTCATCCATTGGACTTCTGAACATCGCTAATGTTTGGTGTATATCCTTTTGTCACCTATTAATTTCCCACAACGCCCTTTCCCACTATTTATCAGTTATTTATGCTCTTCGTTGCACTCTCATATCCCTATACCTTTTGAAGTCATTTGTGTCCATTTCTTCGACCTCTTCATCATTCCCCGTTCGGTAGCATCCCTCCCTCTAGGTCGTTTCCCTAATACTAGGAGTTTAGCCTACAATGTTAGGGTTCTGGAACATCAACAAATTTTCTTCTACCATTAGAACCTTGATCCATAGAGGGATTTACTTTAGCATATTCCCCCACAAACCGGTTTTGAAGACGTCCTCAACTTTAGAGAAAGAATGGTGATTCTACATGGTGAACTCAGTAAAATATCCTTTTATCATGTCTGCACCCAGAAATTCACAGCTCGTGTCTGATCAGTGTCCAGAAGATGCAGTTCTATCATATCTTCTTGAATCCAAGAAGTATGAGACCTTCTTTATTCACCGGTCTTCCCCTTTACCTACAATCTCCACAACTAGTTGTAGATATCTTCTGGAAACTTAAACCAGAAAATCTCATTTTGATCACTAGATGAATCTGTATACAAGCTCTTCTCCCTCAAATTTCCTTCACCTTGTTGTGGGATTTGAGCCTATTGTGAGATGAACCAATCTATTTGTTCATACCACCAATCTTGTATTTTTTTCTTCAAGATCCTCGATACCATATTCCAACCCTATTTTAATATTTCAGATCCTGGAAAAGGATCCATTTGCTGGATAAAAGTAATAGCAGGGTTAAGGACCTAGGTTCAGGCACATGGGCCAACAAATCTCAACTTTAGTCTAGCACAACACTGACATTTTCACCTTACCCAAGACTAGATAAGGACTCTGACCCTAGGCGTTTCGTGACCTTAGTTATATGTGGGGTCAGGATTCGATATTAGAAAGAATCCCATTAGTTATATCTGAATCAAAGCATACCCAAATATATCATGCCTAAGTTCATCCACAACAGGTCAAGCATATTAATAAAAGAGACTACTTAGATACACATGCTCAAAAGAAAATTTAAATCCAAATAACCATTCAATTATAACACAATGATCCTAGAACGCCTTCCTTCAATTAGAATTCACATAAAATCATTACATAAGGCTCAAAAACCTTTTCCTACAATATATAATATGCAAGAGTGAACATTGTAGAATCATACAACAAAACATATACAACGTGACTCTACGAGCTCTACCACAACATCTCAGTACTCTCTCCTTTTTGCTCTTCCCGCCCATCCTTCCTTATCTTTCCATGCTCACCTGAATTTTTATTTTCTTCTTCCTCCTTCCTTGCTCATTTTTCCTCGTAGCTCAGTTGTTACTTCTCTTTTCCTGCTTAGTTGTGACTCTATCTTCCCCTCGTTCCTTCCCAACTGCTAGTTTTCCACAAGTTCATTCCTCTTTCTTCGTTGTCCTTCCCGTGACTTCCAAAAGGTGGTCTCTGCAACCTATCATCCTTCCATCCAATCCAAAATAATTTAATTCTTCCAAACAGGAAGGCCCCAATAAGCCCTGACCATATTTCATTGACTCATCCTTGATTATATCTCTCGCGGGTGTTGTTGGTGCTACTGATGCTTCTTCTGTTAGTGTCGTTGATGGTGTTGTTGGTGCTTCTGCTAGTTCTACTTGTATATTTTCCCCATGGATGGTGGCCTTCAAGAGATGGTAGTCTGTAGATCCATAGAGAATAGATTATTTCAGGATGATCAATAGCATTGTGTCTCCTAGCCGATGGGTGTGGGAATTTTGTACATGAGGTATAGTCTCCATGTTGATGGAAGTCAACTAGCTATGTAAAAGAACAATTGTTTGACTAATAGAAATTCAGAGCAGAGCATCAGCAAAAATGGTCATTTTTATCTCAGAAGGGTTTCCACTAGAAATCTTGTGTCTCATGTGTGATTGATGTGATTGTGTGCATTGTGTATGGTTTATATGAATTATGGTTATGTGATGCACATGTTTAATGAATTGGTGATAACATATGTATGATTCAGTAATTGAAGTTTAAATTGGTAAAAATTGTATATATATCACACTACTAATTCATGCCCCCCCCTCCTTGAGTAGTGCTCAAAGGTTTCCAACAATTGGAATCAGAGCAGGGCTCTTGGTTGCAGCTTGATCATTGGAGAGTAGATCTGGGGTTTGTTGGTGAATTTTTTCTTTTTTTTCTTTTTAATTCTAAGAATCAGAAAGAATAAGAGGAATCAATTTCAAAATAGGAATGGTATTCAAAATAAGGAAGCTCAACCACAATATTCCGATCTCTCTAGTGCAATCGGTTCAGAAAAAAATGTGCAAAAATCAGAAGGTCAAAAACCAAAGGTATTGCAACAAAATGAATCCAAAGGTATAATTGTTTATAATTTTATTTTGAGTTACAATTTTGAGGATTCGAATTTTGATCATGCTGAATTGCATAGTGGATATGAGAATTTATTAAAGGTATTAGAGCTAAGATTTCTAAACTAACAACTGCATCCAAGGATCAAGAAAAATTATTGCAAATTTGTGGTGATAAGGAGGCCAAGCTCAAGGATGAGGTTCTCATCTTAAATATTAAGTTGGGGGAATTTGAAAGAGTTGAGGAAGCCATGAGGAATAATTATAAATATAAGGAAGACCAATGTGAGAAATTAGAAGCTGAAGTGATTTCATTGAGAAAGTAGCGGAAGATGGAGAATAGTATTGTAGCCTTGGATAATTTGCTTGAGATACAAATATCAGCTTGGATAAATCTGGTCTTGGATTTCAAAAGGGTGAATCTAGTTTGCATGCAGGAAAAAATATCAAAGAAGAGACCAAGCATCTTGTAGCAAACAATATCAACAACAAAAGTGAGATCCAAGGAAACAAGAAGCAGATCCAACAGCCAAATAGAAATCGAAAGGAAAAACAACAGAAAAAAAGCATAACCAACAACCAATCAAGAAACAGAACCAACATTAGAAAGGATAATATCAAGGAGCATCTACATGTTGGCTAAAAATAATAATAGGGTTAAGGATCCAGGTTTAGGCACAAGGGCTAACAAAGCTTTGCTATAGTCTAGCACAACGCTAACATTTTAACCCTACCCAAGACTAGATAAGGAGTCTCACCCAAGGCATGTCGTGACCTTAGTTAGATGGGGGGTTAAGATTCAATATTGGAAATAATCCCATTAGTTATATGAGAATCAAAGCATACCCAAAGATAGCATGCCTATGTTCATCTGCAACAGGTCAAGCATATTAATAAAATAGACTACTTAGATACACACATTCAAAAAAAAGAAAAACAAACAAACAAACCATTCAGTTATAACACAATGATCCCAGAATGCCTTCCTTCCATTAGAATTCACAAACATCATTACATAAGGCTCAACAACATCTTCCCACAATATAGAATATGCAAGAGTGAACATTACCTAATCATACAACAAAATAAATACAAAGCGGCTCTACTAGCTCCACCACAACATCTGAGTACTCTCTCTACTTTTCTTTTTCCGCCCATCCTTCCTTATCTTTCCATGCTCGCCTGAAATATTAGTTCCATCTGCCTCCTTCCTTACAAATTTCTCCCCATTGCTCATCTACTACTGCTCTTTTCCTGCTTGGTTGTGACTCTCTCTTCCCATCGTTCCTCCGCAACTGTCAGTTTTCCACAAGTTTATTCCTCTTTCTTTGTTTTCCTTCCCGTGACTTCCAAATGGTGGTCTTCACGACCTATCATCCTTCCATCCTATCCAAAAATAATTTAATTCTTCAAAAAATGAAGTCCCCAAGACTACATTTAGAATACCTTTTGCTCCTAGAGATGATCGTGGAATATTTATAAAGTTTCAAAGGAATGAAATTACTTTTTTTTCTTTTGTGCATAAAGTAGAATGTTACAACTGTCACAATTTTTGACATATTGCAACAAATTGCTAGAGTAGAATGTATACCCCACATCAGCAGAGATTCTAACAATATCGACAACCAAGGAGAATGGCTAATGGGTATACTTGTGATTTTTATGGTTATTTCTACTTATGTCACCTATTTGGCCATAAGAAAATAGATTGTAGGTATAACCATTGGAGGAGAGACACATTTCATGCAAGGTTAAGATATGGATTGAGAAAAATAAGAGTTGATCCTCTTGGGCATGTGAAGTGTTATATTTTCAATAGATTTGTCCAAATGGAAATAGATTGTTTGTTTCTCCGTTAGTCAAGAAAAAACCATAAAAAGCAAAAAGAACCAAGAGGATATAGTAAAAATTGAGTGAAGGAAGAAAGGAAGCAAGAGAAGGAAGAGAAGAAGCTGCAGTTTATCAAAGAGGAGAAGAAGCAACCCAAGAAAATATGGAGGAAGATCAAGATTTAGCTCTCCCATTAGTGAAGATGTAATATTCCAAATTAGAAAAGTGCTACAACAATGAGAATATCTCAATATATTCTAAAGTTAGAGACCCGGAAATATGCACATACAACAATGGAGTAGCAGCAACACTCAAATTATAGAAATTTGAGAGAAATCCATAGCCATCTCATTAAATAATAGCAACAACAAATGAATACAAGATCTTAATGAAAAAGGTTACTCAAGATAGGAAATGCTCAGCCTCAAGAAACAAGTACAAGAAACAAGATAAAATACTGCTACACAAATCTTCCCAAGCTATGAAAACGTAGTTTTATAAGAGAAACTACATGCTACATATGTCAAATATATCGATGTACAATTATATGGCCCAGTACAACATTGGGAGTGAAGATCTCAGCTCCCAAAGACTACCTCCTATCAATCCTAGGAGGATTGGCTATGAAATGAAAAATCTGCAAAACGTCGGAGTTGTTGGGTAGCAGCAGCAACTTAGAAATAGAACTGGATGGAGATTGTTGTAGATGATGCCCAAATTGAATATGCCTCCTCTGATGGATCTTTCAGGTGAAAGGCTGATCCCCTCACCAAAGATCTCACCCTCCAACAATATGCAAGAGTCCCACTGCAAATGCTTCACTAAAAATAACACAGTTACTGGATGGAACTACGCTGTAGGGGCAAGAGAATGGGTTGGCCTAATTCTAAGATCTGCAATCAGCTCCAAAGGCCTTCAAACTGATCTCTCAAAGGAAAGAGAGACTCCTCCTCTGAAAAATAGCTGATGGAGGTGGTGTAGTGAACCCTCACTGCAACACCCTGCAACACAACATTATTCTGCTGTAGAAATAATGTTGTCTTGGAGGATGATGCTTGACCTCAAGCCTAGATGTGAGTAAAATCAGTGCAATCCATCAAGAGACCTCTCAAGAAGGAGAAGGAATCCTAAATAGGAATTCCCCCGACAACTCTTGCTAAACAAAAAAGAATACACAATGTCTGAATAGACAATGAGATCAATAATCCATAACATGAATAACAATGGTTGCCTTGCCCTCCTTTTAAACAAGTGAAAGCCCCTCTCCATGGGTCCCACTCCTTTTAGGGTTTCCTCCACAAAATTACCGTCTTCCCATTCATATTGCGATGTTTCTCTAAGTGTTCTTCACATCTTATCCCAACACTGTTGACTTGGTCAAACTTGACCTTATCCACTTGCAAATGACCCTGTTTACACATGAGGGTGTAAAAAACAACTCCAAATATGTTCCCCATTCATACTATGAGGGATTTTATTGAGATTATCATTATGCATGGGCCTCCTTACCCATTTATTCTCCTCCTAGGTGAAATCAGTAAAAATTAATATTCCAAATTATTGTAGGAAAATTTTGGAATATTACAGTCCTCCCCTCCCAAATTTTGCTTGTCCTCAAGCAACTGCAAGGATAGAACTGGAAAGCCTCCTCTCAAGGCATGGAGCTATTATGTGTTGAGGAATATCTTCCTCATGTGGATCCTCCATCCCCCAAGCAATCAACCATGAAAAATGAGTTACCTCCCAACATGGCAACTCCTGAAATTCATCTTCCACCTCTGGCTCTGGCAATGTAGATGGGCTGTAAATATGATCCTTGTAGACAAAATAGCCTACCCCACGCTGTCCTCCTCTCCACTTAGGATAAGTGTAGAGTGTATGCTGATCCTGGGCTACAATGATATTTCCCTCAAATGGCAAGATGGAGATTAGACCTCCAAGGATCTCTCCTCCAACGTTATGAAACATGTTGGCCCAAATCATCTCATATGTGATGAGTTGGAAGTCATCATCATATGGCTTCACATTCCTCATATGGCTTACCTCATAAGGAAAAAAATGTGTTTCTGTAGTGGCCATAACATCTCCCATGCTCCCTCTGGAACATGTAGTGCAAAGTGTTTGGGAGTTCTCTCCCTCCAAGGACACCCAATGTGTCTCTCCTCCAATCATGCTCCCATGAAAAGCTCTAGCAATATCAACCAAGGGAACCATAGGGAGAATCATGCTGGCTGACATGTGAAGTAAAGGAGAAGGACAATGGTCCCTCAAATGTAGCCAACGCAGTTTGACTCTCCACTGCCATAGAAAATAAAATGATGGGTGGCCTCCCCACCATTTGCTTGCTGCCCCAATATCTTCACAAGTTTGGAGAAAGTGAATGATGTAATGTGCAATGTGAGTATGTTCTCAATGAGAAATCTCCACCCCATATCCACTTAGGGAGTGATCATCCACAATGGTCTCATGTAGACCACCAAATCTAGAAGGAAAAATATCCCTCCTTTGAGAAAATCCCTGCACATATATGGTTAAGAGATGCATGTATAGAGACAAATCACTATGCAAGTCAACAATACTCTTACCATATGTTTTTCTCATATAAATGGAGTGGCTCATAGATGAGTCTCCCCTCATCCTAAAAGGGAAAAGAGTTGACTATGCTAACTCCTCCATCCTCTCATGATCCATGGAGTTCCTCCTCAAGTTCTTCAAGTGGTTCCTCCCACAAGAAGAAAATAAATGTAATGTGGCATTCATGGTTGGCCCATGGTTCCTCCTGAAATGTACAACATGTGTAGTAGGTAGAATCATGCTCTCAATGGGCATCTTTAGTCTCAAGCCCACTCTCCAATCAAAGCTCCCTATGAACTAAAACATATCAGCAATACAAGGAAGCAAAAACCAATAGTAACAAGTTGTCACATGACAACCAGAAAGTGGATCAAGGTCCCATATAAGGAACTAGCGTAGTGAATTCCTTGCCTGCATCAAATCAAACAAAAAAAAGTGCTTTTCTAGCCACTTGTTCGCTGCCACAATCATTTTACAAGATATATAAATGAAAGTACAAAAGGGTGTCAATGGTGCACACCAAAAATCATGTGGCTTTCCCCACAAACCACCAATGAGATAGCCAATATCAATGCTACAAATTGCTTCAAGTACATCATCATACAATAGGCAAGAAGGAATAATCCTCCTTGGTACATTATGTTGCTCATAAAAAGACAAGAAGTACAAAACATAAGGTGAAATTGTACATTCTCCATCATGTACTCAAAGACTTGAGCTAAAATGGCTCAACTGAAAATTCCCCTTTACTCCCAATGAGTAGGAAGGTGGCTGTGACATCCTCTCCATCATTATCTGGGCTTTGCATCTCTCCATATGCTGAAATATGTCTTGTTGAATGCCCTCCCAAATGAACTCCTCTGCCAAGGCAAGATATGCATCACAATGCATGGAAAAGAAGTCCTCATGTGCTGCATGCAGCAACTTCTCCTTGAGACTAGAAGCTCTAGTCTAGAAGACTCTACCATGTGAATAGATGACCATATCATCCACCATATACTCATGATCTCCATCCGAGTCATCAAGAACCATGCATGCACCAAGATCCTTGGAGTACTCTACTAAGAGCTGAGATCTCCAGTAAGGATCAATCCTCCTAAGAGACAACGGTGGTGATTTGGCATGTGAAGCTCTCCTCCTATTGATGTCTGCTACTTTGAAATTCCCCACGCCAAAGTTCTCCTCCAAAATCTTCACCTCTCCTACATGTGAAGATCTCCTCCTACTATTTTCTGCTACTTTGACATCCCCCATGCCAAATTTCTCCTCCAATCTCTTCACCTCTCCAAAATAAAAGAGCGGTGAATCCCAAGATAAGATGTCTTTCATCCATGATAGATCTGGTGGCCTCCCTGGTGGAATGCCTCTATGCAGTGAGACATCACTGTCAAGAGTGGACTGTACATATGGTTGCCCTTGCTTTCACAGTGCAATACAGTCTACCTCCTCCTTGCACTAGCTCTCTGGAACAGAGAAGGGTGTGTGCTTCTCATCACATGATACCGCTCTTCCTCCCTATCTCATCCTTCCGACTGCAGTGCTGCACAACCATGCTGCTCACTGATTGTGATTGGACCTCCATGTATGAGATCCTGGGGACTTCCTTGCAAATATGCAAGAACCCATCTAGTTGGAGAAAGAGCTCCTCCTTCCTCTGCATGAGGTGCTAGATCAACTCTAGAAATGATAGCACTGTTACCCTTAGCCTCCTCAACATGAGTGGGAAACCCTTCAATGATTGGATCCTCTTTTGGGAAAGGGATCTATTTTCCTCCTTGTGCCAAAATACAAGATGAAGGTCTTGCCTCCAACTAAGTGTCATGCAAGATATCAGCCTCCTTCATAGTCGTCTGAAGTGATTTTTAGTCTATGGTTTCCTCCATCACATGCAAGGGTTTTGTTTGTTTAGATGTGTTTTTTTCCTCCACATGTGTTTCAGAATTCTTCCTACCAAATCTTTCCATCAAAATTTTAATGAACCTTTCATAGGAAGAAGTATTGGCATTATTTAAAGTAAAGGACTCAAATAACCACCATGCATAGACCTTACCTCCAAAGTGCAGCACTACTACTCTGATGGCTTCATCTTCAGGAATATGATGCTGCTGCTGAAAGGTGTATAGCTCTTCCACCTAAGCCCTGGCTGAACATGTAGGGGAACCATCAAAGATAGATAGAAGAAATCTATCCACATTGTGCTACTTTCTCCTCCTCACCATGATCTTGCAAAACTCTGGAAAAGTAGCATGGTCTCTAAACTTCTGATTTTGAGATTAATACTCATGAAAGAAACCACTAAGGGTTCCTCTCTTTGGAATTCCTCCTTCTTCTTTTCCTCTTATGGAAAAGTTGCCCATGTGATTGCGTTGTACCTCATAGGGTGTGGCTGCATGCTCACAATCCCTATAAGAAAAATTAGATTTTGACTTAGTTTCAAACCCTCTTGGAGATCCTATACATATCTCCCTCCTTATCTTCTCAAATTCTTCATGAATTCTCTGTACAGATCTTGGAATAAGCTTTGTAAGATTATCTTCCTTTTTCTCTCCACATAGTGGAGTCTTCATATTCTCTCTCCTTGATAGCGTGATGGCTGAGATCCACCGTTTGAGCCATAGATCATGCTCTGATACCACTGTAATATTCCAAATCAGAAAAATGTTACAACAATGAGAATATATCAAGATATTCTAAAGTTGGAGACCCAACAATATTCACATACAACAATGGAGCAACAACAACACTCAAATCATAGAAATGTGATAGAAATCCATAGCCATATCATTAAATAATAGCAACAACAAATGAATACAAGATCTTGAGGAAAAAGGTTACTCAAGATAGGCAATGCTCAGCCTCAAGAAACAACTACAAGAAACAGGATAAAATACTGCTACACAAATCTGCCCAAGCTATGACAACATAGTTTTATAAGAGCAACTGCATGTTGCATATTTCAAATATATGGATGTAAAATTATATGGCCCAATACAACATTGGGAGTGAAGATCTCAGCTCCCAAAGACTACCTCCTATCAATCCTGGGAGGATTGGCTATGAAATGCAAAATCTGCAAAATGCCGGAGTTACTGGGTAGCAGCAGCAACTTAGAAATAGAACTGGATGGAGATGGCTGTAGATGATGCCCAAACTGAATAAGCCTCCTCTGATGGATCTTTCAGGTGAAAGGTTGATCCCCTCACCAAAGATCTCACCCTCCAACAATCTGCAAGAGCCCCACTGCAAATGCTTCACTAAAAATAACGCAGTTACTGGATGGAACTATACTATAGGGGAAATAGAATGGGTTGGACCAATGCCAATATCTTCAATCAGCTCCAAATTCCTCCAAACTGATCTCTCAAAGGAAAGAGAGACTCCTCCTCTGAAAAATAGTTGATGGAGGTGGTGTAGTGAACCCTCACTGCAACACTCTGCAACACAACATTATTCTACTACAGAAATAATGCTGTCTTGGAGGAGGATGCTTGGCCTCAAGCCTAGATGTGAGGAAAATCAGTGCAATCCCTAAAGGGACCTCTCAAGAAGGATAAGTAATCCTAAACAGGAATTCCCCCATCAACTCTTCCTAAACAACAAAGAATGCACAATGTCTAAATATACAATGAGATCAATAATTCATTACATGAATAACAATGGCTACCTTGTCCTCCTTTTAAACAAGTGAAAGCCCCTCTCCATGGGTCCCACTCCTCTTATGGTTTCCTCCACCAAATTACCCTCTTCCCATTGATACTGCGGTGTTTCTCTAAGTGTTCTCCATGTCTTATCCCAGCGCTGTTGACTTGGTCAAACTTGACCTTGTCCACTTGCAAATAACCCTGTTCACACATGAGGGTGTGAAAACCAACTCCAAATATGTTCCCCATTCATATTATGAGGGATTTTATTGATATTATCATTATGCATGGGCCTCCTTACCCATTTATTCTCCTCCTAGGTGAAATCAGTAAAAATTATTATTCCAAATTATTGTAGGAAAATTTTGGAATATTACAAAAGAGCATTCCCTCCCACAGTCCATGATTATTCATGCATACTTATATAGGAATACAAAATTTATGAGAGTTTCATAACCTTAGGGAGAGCGTGTGATGATTATTACAGCAACATATGATGATTTCATTGAGCCTCGTGCACATTGAGATCCACAAGATCAACCTATCTTTTGGAAGTATATTGATCTTAGGGGGAGCTATGCATGGTATAAAATTTACTTGAGATATTAACATTTTCTTCATTACTTTTCACTCAGTCATTCATGACAGATTTATATGTGTTTTAATGAGTGAAAAATGGCACCTTTTTCAGCCATGTATATGATTTTGGTTTCCACTAACAACTGGTTGAAAATATGTGAAACCGTGCATATATTGTGATCATTACTCCAATATGTATTAATATGACTCGTGACATGGACCAGTCATGTATGAGTTTTTGTATCATGATTACTACAACCATGTATTTGATATTGTTTCATCATTATGTATTGGTTGATATTCTAGTCAATAGATGTTGAGTCATCATGGTGATAGGCTTGTTTTGGAGGAGTATTATGGAGTCATTTTGCAGCCACAGGTATGGGATAATAATCATGTAATTGTCATGATGTATCGTGTATTTGAGTCATTGTTTCATATGATTTAATCATAACAACCATGCATTCACTAAAAATCTATGTATAATTCTCATGATGCCATGTACTTATGTTGTACTATCATTGGGTCATTTAGTCATGAGTCATGAGGTCATGTTATGATCATATGAGTTATGTATGAGGTCTCTCATATCGGTACTACAACCATGTATTTGTCATTGTTACGTGTCATACGGTCATGGTCATGTGGAGGCTTGATCCATATGATTATTCTATTTGTCAAAGGAAGCATTGTTTTCAGTGGAAGCGATCATTTCATCCCAACAATTGGTATGTCTACAACTTGGAGATGGCATGTGTTCAAGGGGAGAATTATTTGTTCCTATTTACTTCAGCCATACATTGTTGGCATTATGATATGCTTGGAGGTGTTGATGTTATCCCTCCTACTACGCTTTGACAATGGGGTTCTTTGCCTCATGCAATGATATATTTCGTAGTTGTTGTTATGTATTCATGGGGGAGATTATGTGTGGTTGCCTCATGTGGATATTATTGCATATTATATGATGATGTTGCATATGTTGATTATGGTTTCCTTATGTTGGCACGTTTTTTATTGATACTAGAGGTTGATTGGTTGGTATGTTGCTCTAGATGATGATTGATATATATGTTGTTTGATGCTTATATGGAGGCATGTATGATCTTATATGCATTATATTTCAGCCATGTAGAGATGTACTACTCCAGTATTTGTGCTTGAATTCTTGTTGCCTATTCATATGGAGCTGAAAATTTTCTATTGATGTCAAAGGGGGAGAGAATTTGGATGGATAGAGATCAACTTCAGAGTTTCAATTTCAGTGGATATCAACCTCACATGTAGTTGAGGTTTACATCAATGCCAAAGTAGGAGTTTTTTGGCATTGTAGTATGTAATATTCCCAATTAGCCCAAGCTAATGGGAATATACAATTTTGTTTCATTTTTCTATTTCATGAATAAAATTGTACAGGAGGATCAATAAAACTCCTAATCATCAAAATAAATCAATGCCACATGTGAACATAGCTAAATCTAGGCTATTTACATAAGAACACTTAGGTGTGAAAGAGATTGAACCATTTGACCAAGTCAACTAGGACCAAATCAACAGCACTATCTAGATACAGTGAATCTCCTAGATGCATAGTGCAATTTTAGTTGGAGGCTCCACATGTGAAAGGAGATAAATTATTGAGATGTTTTAGGGTTTGGCAATACTTTCATCTTATAAAAGGAAGAGGAAGACAACAGAAGAAGGTTGTTGATTATGTTGTATTTCTGAATATATTTTATGTTTAGACATATATCATTCTCTATTGTTTAGCTGAGGATAGTGTTGTTTAGCACTAGGGTGTTCCTATTCGGGAATCCCACCTCTTCCATTGAGTACATCTTGGAGGAGCCTTGTTGATCTTGTCCACTATCAGGAATTTTGCCAAGCTCATATTCCAACTACAACGCAAATCCTATAGAGGGTTTGGTTGTCCTTGTAAGTTGCAGCAAGTGGAGGCTAGATCTACTCAAATCTAGGCCAATCTAGTGCCTCTTTTCAGTGGGAAAGCCGGCTATCCCCTTGACAAGAGAGTATTAGATATTTGAGCTGCATTTTTAGATCTTGGCATCAGGCCAAACCAGTGCTAATGCCTACAACACAGTTTACCTTCCAGGACTGCGTTATTTGCAAGTGTACAGTTGTAGGGTGTTTTGACACACATATAGAGGAGAGATCTATGGTGTTGGGGTTTCGCCCTTCACTATGGTAATAAATGGATTATAATTTTGATCCATGTTATGTTCAGATATGATCTGCTTCTATTGTATTCATCTTCAGAAATTTCTGAATATTACTGCAGATATGCTGTTACACCATTTTTTGGTCATCTAACCTACTATCATTAGATGGACCCAAGTACACCATGTAAGACCAATTTTACCCTAAGTAAAATTTCTTTCACTATGTAAAATAACTTAATAAAACACATTTATTAGGTTGTTTATGGTCTAAACAGAAAACCCCAAAAGGAAATATTAAACAAACCTATATTTGTTTGATTTTCCTCAAGGAATAATTAATTAAACAATAATTTAATTATTATTCCCGGTCATGTTTAACCCAAAACAAAGAAATTAATTAGATAAATCCTTATTTATCTTATTATTTTCTAGGAATAATTGTTTAAATCCTATTTAAATAATATTCCTTGTTAAATATGACTAAATCACCCATAAATAATTAAATAAATCATTATTTATTTGATTATCTTTCAACCACTTCCTTAAAATGATAAATAAATCATTTATTTATTTATTATTTACAAATAAAGGGATTTGACCCAAGTCAAATACTTTTTCCCTCCAACAAATCTAATAAAATATTCCATAAAAGGTGGATCTAGATTTGGTTAATGTTATTTTAATCATGCACCAAGATCTAGAATGACCCAATATTTTGTTACAAATAAGAGGGTTTCTCCTACCATTATTCACCTTTTGTTGCCTATTATATCACTCTGGATCTATACTCTTGGTCTGACTTTGAGCCATTATCATTGTCATATTTTCCATTATTTGTTGTGTGAGCTCCCTTTGAGTTCTATCTTTGTCTGGGTTTTCTACACCAACAGGAGAGAGAAATGCTAGATCCGAAGTGCTGAGGACTTCCAAGAACCCATCCCATTGAGGAGAATTGGAAACACCTTCTCATTTTCCTCCCAGGTGCCCTTAATACAAAAATTCTTTCAAAAAATATTGTTCTTGTCTTGTCTATTGGATGTATGGAGCAAAACCTTATTTTTACTGCTTAATGTCTCTTTATGCATAGATCTGGTTTTTTGCAGCACTTGCCTTGATCAACTAACTGCAGATATGAAGATATTGGCAGCCATATTTGATGTTAGGGCTATAAGTTATGCGTAGCTAAAGTGGTATTTTTTCGTACACTTCGACAAAATATTCATACTAAC
>JAXQQM020058314.1:0-10308 GCA_034641835.2 Pinus albicaulis
ACCTAGGCTACCTATACTGCCTTTGCTTAATCGAACCCGAAAGAAAGATAGGCACAGTGGATCCCCATGAAGAAACATGCTCCCATCCTCACATGCGGCGGAGATACGGAGGAGGTTAATACGAGGTCGGGAAAAGTACTCCCGGACAACTATCCTCCATCTCCACTTGTACGAGGTTGAGAGGAAAAATAAGAAAGGTAACACTCTGCTGCAACATCATTTTTCACCCTCATGTGATTCATGATTGTCTCTATGGCCTTGGGCACCCATTCCCATAGACTTGAACAAAATTCATTAAAAACAGTGTTAAAAATCCCATACGCGGGTATGCCCAGACTTTTCCGCGTGTATACGCGAGTCCACATGTACTTTTCTGTGTATGCCATTAAAATCATTAAAAATATATATAAAAATTCCCTATTTTCGGGCTGGGTTGATGGTTACTCCAGTAGTTCAACCACCCCAGCACGTGGCCAACTGTTTCCAACTGATTGAAACTACTTTGAGGGAGTATAAAAGCCCCTCATGTGTATGGCCTAAGGGAGAGAGAGAAATTGTATAGATATTATACTCTGTTGGAATCCCAATTCAAGTCTGAATTCCCGTGCCTCCTGCACTTTCCCAGATTTTTACAGGAAACCCTTGTTTCCTGGAGATTTTCATCAATTTATATGCCATCTCGAGTGCACAAGTCTTGAAAGTATCTTAGCGAGGCAAGGGCGGGACAGATCTGGACGACGGTCTGTTCGAAGATCGTGGAAGGATTCAAGTGATCTCTCCACTTTTTATTACTGTACATGTTGTTCATAATGAAGAAGAACCATCTTTTTCCTGAAGTCACATGTTAACATCTGCTTGTATATGTGAAAAGGTTATTATTTAAGCATTTATTATTGTTTACATGATGTTTCACATGGTTTTCACTAACATTTAGGGTAATTATATGTTGTACAACTATATTTCCGTGCACGTTTCTTCTTGGTTTTCAGGTTAAGGAGGAAGAAGGGTTTTTGGGGGTTTGGACCCCGCGGGATCTACATCAAACGTAGGATTATGGGTGAGTTCTACTATCAATGTTATCTAGTTTTTAGCATAAAAGTATGGTTGTGTGAGTCCTTCTTGAATAGCATGCCCTGATCTGTGGAGGTTTTGACCCAACAAACCTCTAGGGTGTTTTTCCCCGAAACAGAACTGGCGACTCCACTGGGGATCGCATTCTTGTGATTCCCCTGTTGGGTGGTTTCAGCTGTTTGAAAGGTTTCCAACATTCTTAACTAATATTTCCAGTCCAGTTAACTTTTTCCCAGTCAAACTGAAGACCTGGTTCTTTATCCAGGCTTGATCATTTTTGTTTTTCATTATTTACCTTTCTATACGCGAGTTTGTCTATACACAAACGCGTATACACGCAATTTGCTTCAAAGGAAGTCGCGTATACGCAGTTTTCCTTTGACACAGTCGCATATACACGCTTGTTTCAAAACTGTCAAGTAGTGTATGCCTTGGAAAATTTTGAAATTTTTGATTTCTTGACTTTTTAGTCTTGTCTGCCTGTGGAGACCTGTTCCTGCAGTGTCTTTAGAGTCTCTGGATTGGGTTGATAGTGGTTATTGGTCTTTTTCTCTCTTGGTTGAAGACTAGCTTATCTGGAAAATCTTGTTTTTAGTGCTTGCATTTCTGGTTCGAGTACCAAGATCTCTTCCTGGGGATTCTTGGTTGTTCTGTTTCATCAAGACAGAGAGCTTTTGCTCATATACTCTTTCCTAGCCTTATGTCTTGCTTTGCACTTCGATTTTTGCCCATTTTTTGGTTGGTTTTCTTGAGTTCAGTTGACTAGGTCTTGTTGCAATTTTTGAAGAGTCTTTCTTGGTTCTTTGAAGTTTTTGTTTGCTGCAAGGTTGTACTATTCTTCTAGGCTGAGTTACTGAGTTTCTTGTCTTCTTTTGCTCATATAAATCTTGCTACTAAGTGGCACTATAATATTTGGAGCGTTTTTGAAGTTTTGCTTGAAATTCAGAGTTGTTTGGCTTGGTAATTGGATAGTTTTCTTGGTCTCTTCGAGCTCTTCTTTTTATAAAATTCAAAAGCTCAAAAAACATTTTGTTTTGTCATTTGCTTTTGTTTTTCATTTTTGTTTTCGTTTTGTTACATATTTTGAAGCTTTGTTGAGATTTCTTGCCTTTGGTTTTTGACTTGATTTTGGAAAGGAATTGTCATTGGTTTCTTCCTCTTGTTTTCAAGCATATTTTGATGTCTTCATATTGAGAGTTTCTACTTTTGGGAACTAGTTTTGTGGACGATCAAAAAGTGATAAAACTGAAGGATTGTTGGGAAATTTCTCTTTGCTTTGTTAGGATTTGCATCTTAGAATTTGCATGCTCTTAGTTATTTGCATTAGGTGCACTTAAGCATTTGTAGTCATTTTCATAGATTTTGCGAGTGTGAGTTTGATATTTGAAAAGAAAAATATATAATCTCGTAGAACCCGTGTAGAAATTTCTTTTCATCGAAAGGCAATTACTGCATTTGCATGTAGTTTGGTTTTCATTAATTTCTTTTCTGCGTCACAAAACACCACGAGTTTCATTTCCATATCCCTTTGACTTAATATAACAGCTGATTAAAATAAGCGCTATAATTTAAAAACAACTAGCAAGTTTTTTATTAAGTGTCATACACCAACTAGCTAGGTTGTAGGGCCTTGGATTAGGTGAGTGGAGAGTTAACTCTCCAAGGCCGCTCAAACAAAAACATATAAGTTTATTAATTGAGCGAAATCCAACTCCGTTAGGTGGACCGGGAAAGCTCTCCTCCAGAGAGTCAAGCGCGAGGGGAAGTGAAGGCCGAGAAGAGAGATACCCCCTCTCTGATTTGTTGGATCTTGCCTCAAGACCGTTCCGCCCGGCTTCTGACATGGATTGGTGCCCATAGTTGCCATTCCTAGGTTCCACATAGGTGACTGCGGGGGGGAATACCCGTGGTACCTGAGGCAGACGTCGTATCACTTCCAGCAGTACTTCTGGGGGGTGCCCTTGCGAAGCTTGGGTACTTGTGCTGGCAAAGGCTGTTGTTAGGAGGTCGGCGTAACTGTTTTTGTTACCTTCGCTAGTATGCCTGGGCCATAATTATCCCAGACTACTTTCGGGAGGTCCTATTCTTCGCTTTCTTGTATTTTGGTGTCCGGTCCTAATCACCCGGAGCGGAAATACCTGAAGGTTGTGTGCTTGATTGTATCTCAGGGATTTTTTGTAGTGAGTGCTCTTTGCTCCTAGCTTGCCTAGCTTTACACTTTTTTGAGTCTAATTAAAAATTTTTAAAGTGGCTGATCAAGCGCCTTTTCGATCGAGGAGAATCCGGGGGTTATCTCCCGAGAGTCCAGAGCCTTCTCCAAGAAGGCGTAGGAGTAATTTAGCAGGTGAATATCACCCTGTGGCATCTGACGCAGTGGAGAGAGATCCTCCACAAGGGATTGAAGGTTTTGTAATTGGCTCCGGTGTTGGTTCTGAGAGGGGCGTTCCGCTCACCTCGAGAGTCTTATTTCCGCAGGAAGAAGAAGTACAAGTAGAGGAAGTACCTCAACCCTCTGAGTCACTTCCATCTCCTCTTCCTCCTGATTATCCGTTCGTTGTTGAATACATCGGACCTGAGTCAGAGAGACCAGAAGATCCTCCATATTATTCATACCTTTCGATGGCCACGACTGGGAACACGGCTTCTGCTGTGAGTGCTGCAGGCATTCAGACTCCTGCTTCTGTTGAAGGAGGAGGCACTATTGCTATATCTTTGATTGCTTCTAGTACTGCTATGTTTGGCTCTGGTTTCACCCAAGCACATGCTTCTCAATCTGGTCCCTTTTGTTTTGGAATGCCCACTAGTGGGATTCCTTCTTTTTCCTTTTTCGCTGCTACAGCTGCATCTACACCCATGTCTTCCATGGCTAGTGGATCAGCTTCTTTTCAAGGATTCCCCTTCAGAACTGGGCATATTCCTAGTTCGAATCCTTCTTTAGGGTCCTTTCCGTTTACTTCTCAGACTCAGAGTTTCAACCCTTGGTCTGGAGGTCAGAATTCAACTACTTTTACAGGTTGGAACCCTGTATTCACTACAGCGGGGGCAGGGAATCAGTTTTACGCTGGTCACCAAGGGAATGCTTCTTTCCCTTCGTCGAGTTCTTATCAGACTTTTTCCCCTCTTTCTAATGCCTAGAACCCCTATCAGGGGCTTTCCTCTTCATTCAATACTTCAGGTGGGGGAACTGGTCCGGTCTTTGGTAACTCTGCGTGGGGAGGAGGTTCTTCTCCTTTTTCTACGAGTTCTTTCTGGCAACCTGGTGCCTCATCAAATCCAGGGTATTCTTTTCAGAATGTTGGGAATTCATCCTATCAAGGATGGAATCCTCAGGCTCCGCCTCATTTACCTTTTCTGGCAACGTTAAACTTGCCAGATCTGTCGAAATTGACGAATGATCCGATCCGGTACAGTCCGGGGTGGCCTCCGGTTCCCACCAAACTTCCTTCAGACATTCCAAAGTTTGAAGGCAAGAATGGAGAAGATCCGGCTGATCACATCACCACCTTCCATTTATGGTGCTCTTCTAACTCCCTGATCGACGATTTGATTAGGTTGAGATTGTTTCAATGCACCTTAACTGGAAATGCTGCCAAGTGGTATATTGAGTTAACTGGGGGCAGTTTTGCTACATTTGGAGATCTGGCTGTTACATTTCTAAATCATTTCCAGTTGCCCATCCGTTATGATGCCGGGACTGAACTCCTAGCTAATTTTAAGCAGGACGACGCAACCCACATTTCTGACCATATTCAGGAATGGCGGAGAAGGAAGAGGCTTATTAAAGCTCATATTCCAGGAGAATTCCTTTTGGAATGGTTTTTGAAATCTCTACAGTCAGATATTTCTAAAGATGTATCCCTGTCTGGGGTATTTTCTGAGGAACAGGCTATTTTTAGGGCCCAGCAGCTGGAACTGATATATTCTCAGTCTGGAGTCCTTCATAAATATTTGCCCAATGCTCCTCGCTCCAAATTAGATTTATCCAAGACTAAGCCTGGTCCTCATGGTGATGGACTTATTGGGTCGATCAATAGTGGTGCAGCTAACCTACTTACTCAACTTCAGCAGTTGTCTATACAATCTGCTCCTTCTAGTCAGGCTGTGCCTGCCGAGTCATCGCCTTCCCAGTATTTGTCGGTAAATGTCGTCCAAACTTCTGATCCCGAAGGAAATCAACAATCCGAAGGGAAGAAGAAGGGACAAAATAATAAGAAAAAGGCCAAGAATGGGAAGGGTAATGCAAATAAAACCAACGAGCATGTTGGTGAGGGTCCAAAGGATAAAAATAAAGTGAAGTTTCCATGCAATTTATGTGCTGGAGACCATCTTACTCACCTTTGCCCTAAAATTCAAGATGTGCAATGCTTGTTAGCTCAGCAGGTTTCTTCTAGTTCCCAGGCTGTGTTGAAAAACCCTTTTCCCCAAGGGCAACAACTAGTTGTTGGTGCGAATCAAAATACTGGGGCTTCCTCTGGGGGCACCCAGGAAGGGGAAATTCCGTCAAACATATACATGATGAGTGCTCACGTCGATGCCGTTACGAGATCCCATGATTATGGCGAAGAAGAGTCTTCGAAAGCTAAGGGTGCTCCCAATGCTACTGAGCCGCTTCATATTATGAGGCCTACTGTTGAGCCTATACCTCGGATGCCAAAAGCATCTACCAAGTGTACGAAGATTAATCCAAATGCTAGGGCTGCCCAGAACTGCTCTATTGTTGAAGATCTGGTGTAGAGTCCTTGTGCCATGTCAGCTCTTGAGGTGCTCCAGTCTTTTCCTTCTCAGCGCAGCGCTCTGCTCACTGCCATTGGGGCTGTTGATCCAAAGAAATCTCTTATGATTACTTTTGATATGTCTAATTTTAAAAAGAGACTCCCTCATCATATGGCTTTTCATATCAAATCGTCGTATCGAAAATGCAATATTTTTCAAACAGTTGTTGATGAGGGTGCTTCCACATGCGTGATGTCTCTCACATGCTGGAAGGGAATTGGATCTCCCGCAGCTGTCCCATCTGCTACTCTTCTGACTGCGTTTGACAGTCATTCTCACAGACCGCATGGTATTGTCCCAACTTTGCCTATCTGTGTTGGGGGCAAAAATGTAAATATAGAGGTTGAGATAGTTGATGCAAGCTTGGACTACAACCTTCTGTTGGGGAGAAACTAGATTTATGAGATGGATGCCATTGCATCTTCATTGTTTCAGATTATTTTTTTCCCTCACGAAGGGAGGATTGTTACGGTGGATCAACTGGACTGTTCTCCTATAGACCCGAATGCATCTACTGACTCAACTATTCCAAAGTTGGATAAGGCCAAGTCGCCTGTTGAGAATTTAGGGGTTGGAATGTATTCTTCTTTGATGGGTACTTTTGATATTCCACCTCCTACGGTTCATATAAATGCAATTTCATCCTCCAGGGCTCCTCTTCGAAGAGAGTTCTTCAGAACTCATTATTTTTCGGACCCTTGGACCTTACCTTCCCCTACCGCCACATTAGTGGAAGGTCAAGTGGGTGGAATGGAATTTCCTATGTCTGCAGCTGAGATTGCTTATTAGTCTATTGTTTACTCTGCAGAGTCCATCCCAGCTCCTCTTTCACCGAAAGAGTTGGATGGAGATGTGGCTTCGGCTTGGACACTTGGTTCTTCTTGCTAGGATTGCCTTGGTACCACTCTTCCATCTGAAGAGGCCATCCTGGAAGCTATGACTGGTATAGATAGACCATGGGATGATTTGCATCATCGGTCTTACTTTTTACCTGATTTGAGCGAAGTTGAAACGAGTTTTCCAAGTCCTCCGTCTCCTGGTCCTGTTCACCCAGTCCTGAACCCTTTAGCACCAACACAGGTTTATGCTGAAGGGAACATGGCTGTGATTTCTCCTACTATCCCGGTGAACATTTCCAGGGATCCCAATATTTTTGAGAATGTCTTCATCGGAGCTGAATGTTACTGAAGGTTAGGTTACCTGAATATATTTTAGTATAGGGTGTATTCGCTTGGTCTCTTGTGAGGAAATGCACAATCTGGGTCATCTCGCTGTCTGACCTTGAGATCAGGCGCCAGCACTTTAAGCAGTGGGGGCAAAAACTTGATAGGTCAATCCTAGGAAGCGGCCTTTATAAGCTTGAGGTGGAAGCTGCTAAAGGCGGGATTATTTTCACATTCTTTGTTGAATGGGTTTCCAAACCCTGTGCAATGAATAAAAAACAATCAACAATTCGAGTTTTTGCATCAGGTAAGAACTTAATAAACGTGTCCTGAATAATTGCCCCACTGTTACTGAATCAGATTATTGATGAGTGTGCCGGTAATGAGATTTTCTCCTTCATGGACGGTTTCTCCGGATATAATCAAATTACTATCCATCCTGAAGATCAGCATAAGACTGTCTTTATTTGTCCCTGGGGTACTTTTGCTTACAAGAAGATGCCTTTTGGCCTTAAAATGCTGGGGATACCTTTCAGCAGGCCATTTCATATGCCTTCCACGACATCAAACAGATTATCGAGGCATATTTAGATGATTTAGTTGCTCATTCTCGAAAGAGAATGGATCATCCTGCTCACCTCCAGAAAGTATTTGAACGATGTCGTTTCTATAAGATTAGATTGAATCCTAACAAGTTCGTTTTCGTGGTTACATCTGATCGGTTATTGGGGTTCTAGTATACAGGAAAGGATTAAGACTAGATCAGCATGGGGGGTTGAGAGCAATACTTAGGATTCTCCACAGTAATATTTTTCAACTTCAAGTACGGAAAATGGTATAATTTATCGTAAATTATCTTTGAAGTTACCAAAAGGTTATGAGATTGTTGAAGAAGGGAGTTCCATTATTTTGGGATGACTTCGCTCAGCGCTCATTCGATGCTTTGAAAAAAGCATTGACCTCTGCTCCTTTATTGAGTCCACCTGATTATAGCAGGGATTTCCTTTTGTATCTTGCAACAGCAGAATCTACTATTGGTATGGTTTTGGTTCAGGAAGATGATGCTCTTGCAGAGCATGTTATATACTATCTTAGTCGAGGATTGGTAGGACCTGAACTCCGGTACACTCCGATAGAAAAGTTAGCTTTAGCAGCAGTTCATGCTGTGCAGCGACTCCGACATTACATTATTCTACGAAAAACTTATGTTTTGGCAGCAGCCAATCCATTTCAGTTTGTCCTCAGTAGGCGAGTGATTGGGGGCAAATACAATAGATGGATTGTGATTTTGTAGGAATTTGATCTTGAGTTTATGTCTGCCAAGTCCAAGAAATCATTGGTTTTCGCGGAATTGATCTCCGAGTTGCCCTGTGGGGAAGAGATAGTCTATGATGAATCCTTCCCGGATGATAATTTGTTTCTTATCTCTCCACATGATCCTTGGTATGGAGATATCATTGTGTATCTCCAGACTGCGAAGTTTCCCTCTACTTTTTCGAAATATGAGCGTCGTAAGTTGCGTCACTTGGCTAAGAATTACTTGATCATTGGTGATGCTTTATACCGTCGAGGGGTTGATTCAATCCTGAGACGCTGCTTAACTCTCGAAGAAGCTGAGGCTGTGCTGAATGATTGCCACAGTGGAGCTTGTGGTGGTCATTTATCTGGGCTTGCTACAGCCCAAAAGATCTTGTGTGCTGGGTACTTTTGGCCTTCGATTTTCAAATATTGTATGGAGTCGGTCAAAAAGTGTCATCCATGTCAAGTTTATACTCGAAAAATGCGCGCTCATCCAGCTCCGCTTTTTCCAGTCATTACTGTCGGTCCCTTTACAAAGTGGGGTATTGATTATACTACTTGTAACCCACCTTCGGCTAAAGGTCACAAATACATTATTGTAGCAGTAGACTACTTTACGAAGTGGGTCGAGGCTATGCCTACTTTTGGGAATGATGGTGAGACTGCAGCTCTTTTTCTTTTCAACCAGGTTATTGCTCGTTTTGGTATTCCTAGAGAGATTGTCACTGATCATGGCAGTCATTTTTAGAATAGCATGATGGCTGAGTTGGCTCTAAAATTAGGTTTCTGGTAGGAGCATTCATCTCCGTATTATCCTCAAGCCAATGGGCAAGTGGAAGCCATGAATAAATCCTTGAAGACAATTCTTCAAAGGACAATCAATAAAGCTCGATCCAACTGGCATATTATGCTATATCCTGCACTTTGGGCATACAGGACGTCAGTGAAAACTGCAACTGGCTTTACTCCGTTTCAGCTAGTCTACGGGTTGGAATCAATATTTCCCATTGAATGTGAGATTCCTTCTCTTAAGTTAGTTGTTGAACTTCTTCCTGACACTTCTAGTCTTGAGGAACGTCTCCTTCATCTGGAACATCTTGATGAGCAGCGTCGGGATGCCGCCACGATGAATGAAGCACATAAAAACCGAGTTAAAGTTCAGTACGATAAGGCGGTCAAGCCTAGGGTTTTTTCGGAAGGTGACCTTGTTTTGGTCTATGCCCAAGAAAAATATGCCCTGGGGGCAGGAAATTTTAAGTCTATGTGGTATGGCCCCTTTATCGTTAAAAAAGTCCTTAAAAAAGGAGCATATACCTTGGTTGATTTTGAAGGGAATGAGTTGTCGGAGCCTAGAAATGGGCTCTATTTGAAAAAGTATTATGCCTAGGCTTCGGCCTGGCATTTTGCTTTAGTATATAGTTGTTTTGATTTGTACATATCTGGTTTTTTTATCTTTGATGGGATGGTGATGTTTTTGATCTGCTTTGGCAGGTTGTGTCGGATGTCATGAGTCATTTTGGTTTCGCCGATGGTGCTAGTAGACACACCCGGAACTTGGCTTCCGCGGCTTGGGTGCTTCATCATCCATCCGGTCAGCTGTTAGTATCAAGAGGAGTCTACATTGGTCCTGCTTCCAATAATATAGCAGAATACACTGCAGTTATTTATCTACTCTCAGAGGCAATATCTTTGGGTGTTGATTCATTGGTAGTTTTCTTGGACTCCCAGCTGGTGGTGTCACGGTTGAACAATACTTATCGGGTTTGAGACCCATTTTTACTCCGGTTATTCTTGAGGGTACGTTTGTTACAAATATCATTTCAATTTTTAACTTTCATTCATATTCCTCGAGCTGACAATTGGATGGCAGACTCATTAGCTAATCAAGCAATTGATTGGCATATTAATCATTCCATACAATAAAATTTAATCATCAAAAACATCATACAATTTTATACATTTGTCACATCACATCAAACATCGCTGTATATATATCATTAGA
>JAXQQM020092561.1:0-10540 GCA_034641835.2 Pinus albicaulis
TACTCTACCTATCTACTTATACACTTAGAATTTAAAACGATTTCGTGATTAATATTCTCTATTTACGTAGTGTCCCTTCTTGGTGAGATAGCTTTGATGATACTTAGAGATGGTGATTTTGATATAATGATATAATATAATGTATGAAAGACTTATGTACATGCTTATATGCTATGACCTGGTTTAGGTCACTTGGTTGTTGTGTGCTTATGATAATATCTATGGTTGCGTACACAAGAATTGATTTTGGTTAAGAGCATATTAGCAATGTTTTCTCTTTTGGTATCCTATTTTGGACATAGGTGTATGACATGAATGGTGATTCAGAATTGAGACACAGATCCATGGACGATCATGGTTAGATGGAACATATGGTTAATTATGATTTATGGATGATACATAATTTGTATGATTATATGTGCATAATATCGTACTAAGCATGATGTGGCAGGGGACTTGGTCATTGCCAACAAGGATGCTCAAGCTATAAATGACTGTGGAAGTCATTTCTACAAAACCAAAATGACTGTGGAAGTCATGCACAATATTTGGTAAAATTTGAATAAGTCAATTATGAAATTCATTTGATTTATTTGATCAATGAGTTTGTGATGTGTGCAGGTCTTGGAAGAAGACCTTACCAATGAACCATCAGATGGGTATGAGCTCACAATCAGTACCTTAAGGTGAAGCGCGGAGTTTCAAAGCAAAGTAGATGAGAAGCCATGGAAATTAGGGCGCGGAGTCCTAAATCCATGAAATATAAAGACGTGGAGTCTTGGATATATAATAAAAGGATTAGGGCGCGGAGTCCTAAATCCATGAAATATAAACACGTGGAGTCTTGAATCTATAATGAAATGTTTGGGGCGCGGAGTCCTGAATATTGAAAAAGATCAAGGTGTGGAATCTTGGATCTTTAGAGTAGATCAGGGCGTGGAGTCCTCAATCTACTAAGGCACAAAGATGCATACAATAGGGGTGCGGAATCCCTATTATCCAAAATACCACTCATGGGCAGCTCACATATGAATTTCCTTAATAAGATCTCATTCCTAACAATTTTGGAGTGACTTTCTAAAAATAGAAATTCATGCCTACTATTTCAAGTATGACTTTCCAAAAATAGTAAATCGGCTCAAATCAATGGGTAAACAAGTATACTTGAAGGAAAATCACTTAACTTATGATTAATCAATTGTAATAGTTCAATCTTGACTTAATCATCAATATCGTTAATATTATTAATATTATTATTATCTTTTATGAGACTATGATATTATTATTAAAAGGGAATTATATCTCCTCAATCACTTCACACCTCTCTCCTTCATGACTCTCATGGCTCTATGTAAATCTCTCTATTTTAAATATTACATTACACTCTCTTTTATGCACTCATCAAGGAATGGCATATTCTTTTACACTCATTAAATATATGTCATAAAATATTCCTCTTACACTCACTTTAATGTGTATGTTACACTCTCCTTAAATAGGGCATGCATACCTCTTATTAATGGCATAAGTTACACTCCTCTAAATGGAATACAATGCATGCATATTAATCCTCCTTTATGACAATAAATTGTGGCTCCTCCTATATATGAGTCTCATGTATTCTCATTTGGGGGGAGAGGGGTAATGCCAAGAGTGGAAGAGACTTGAGGAATATGGTGAGAGGAAGAGATATGGAGAGTATTCAATTACTTCCAAAACAAATCTGAATTTCTTGTGAATCTTCTAAGTATCTATTGAGGTTGAACATGAGTGGTATTTAGAGGAAGTGAAAACTATATTCCTTAGTTTTCCTTGCATCTATCTCTCTACTATTGTATTTTGGTACTGTTTGTGAGTTTTTACAGCTCGGGGGTTCCAGGGGGAGGAGTTCTCCCTGGATATGGTTGGGTGGAAAACCGGATGGTTCAAATGAGTTGGTTAAGGGATTGAAGGTGGATCATATTCTCAACGATTGGAGCTAAATATCTCTTCAGGTATAATTTCCATTGTCCTAAAATTATAGTATAGATTTAGCATAAAATAAAAGGTAGACATTTAAATTGTTGTAAGCATTTAATTTTGGTTTAGGCTTATGTTATCTAAAATATTATTGGTTAGTTAAAAATGAAGAGTAGATTAATCTATATGTATGGATGTTTAGATCTCAATATTGGAGTTATTATTGGTGTAGTTTATGGTACTAATCTTGGTATTGTAGCATTTGAAAAAGGAAAACCAAATATTGTTGAAGGTAATTGCAATAAATTTATTCCAAAGGACTTGGGGAAGTATTTCATGATTTATGGTTTTGTTTCAAATAATTAGTAGATGCATGTTTTATAATGGTTTGAGGATGGTTGCAGGTGGATCATATTCTCAACGATTGGAGCTGAATATCTCTTCAGGTATAATTTCCATTGTCCTAAAAATATAGTATAGCTTTAGCATAAAATAAAAAGTAGACATTTAAATTGTTGTAAGCATCTAATTTTGGTTTAGGCTTATGTTATCTAAAATATTATTGATTAGTTAAAACTGAAGACTAGATCAATCTATATGTATGGATGTTTAGATCCCAATATTGTAGTTATTATTGGTGTAGTTTATGGTACTAATCTTGGTATTGTAGCATTTGAAAAAGGAAAGCCAAATATTGTTGAAGGTAATTGCAATAAATTTATTCCAAAGGACTTGGGTAAGTATCTCATGATTTATGGTTTTGTTTCAAATAATTAATAGATGCATGTTTTATAAATGGTTTGAGGATAGTTTGCAAAGTGTTTGACAATATCTGTGAATGAGTAATGTTATCTTTTTATTTATGCATGAATAAGTGCTAACTTGCAGCTTGCATCAGAAGTAAGAAAATGGACATGTACCCAAAATATACTTGGAGGAATTACAGAATCAACCCTTAAAAGAAAATGCAAAAACAATGGCAACTAAAATATAGTTTGGAAGAGCAAATGCTTGAGGTAAGTTGGAGATAAATTTCAGTTATGGCTTATGTTTCATATTCTTATTAATAATTCAATGTTTTTTTATTCAAGTTGTTGTAATAGTACTATCAGAATTTTGATAGAAAGCCTTAATGGTTGTAGCATTCAGGGCTGCTATATGTTTGTTAAATTGTAGCAATTGGTGCAAAAAGCTTGTCAATCATGTCAAATGAATTAGCTTGTGGGTGGTAAAATGTTTTAAGGACTCATATGGTGGACTTAGAAATGTGTGATTTCAATGAGCATATCTTAGTAGCATAACTTTGGGTTGTTTTCCCTCATGTAGAGGTGTAGTTGTAAGTTTTCATTCCATATGTTTGACAAAAGTCATAAATGAAACATTTAGGCTATAAATTTGTTGTTTTCAAGAATCGCATTTCTGGGCGTTTTTAATTCGATTCAGCCCAACATCAGGGGGTATCCGTGCCTAATGGTCATGTAACCCCTGATTTCATTCCAAAAAAATACTTTTCAGAACCCAGATCGGAAATCTGGGCGATTTGGCAGATTGCTGCTATGAGTTATGTGCGCCTGTTGTTGAGTCTTTGCTGAAAAACTAAGATTATTTAGTCTCTGTTTTAAGATGGAAACATTTACAGTTTAAATTCTGAATTTCATGAGATAAATATGTTGAAGAATAATCTTAAATTCATTGTTGCTAAGTATTTGACAAAATGCCTCAATGACTTTTAATTGCGTGCTTCCAAAGTGTTTGTCATAAGGGCTGAATGAGGTAGAGTGCATGTCTGCAAAGTGTTTGTCAAAAATCTTGAATGGCTGTAGCTTTTGTGCATATAAATTGTTAGTGTAAAATTCTTAGTTACTCTTGTTTTTTTATGTTACTATAAATTATAAATAAACTATTTAATGGGTGTAGCTTCCTATGTCTGCAAGTTTTTGGTATGAATGTGAAAATGAATTTAATAATTTGCTGAAGTGTGACTAAGACAGTTGTTTCTTGTATTATCTAAAACTTTCAAAATAAAAAAGGCCTTATTCGACTCAGACCCTACGATCCGCAATTCTTTTGGATTTTGTGAAATGAGTATTAGTGGTGTAATAGTTATTTCTCTTATGATAGGTAAAATTGGATTATTTAAACATAAAATGAAAATGAACCTTGAAAACAGCACATTTTGACCTATTTATGTTTGTATAGATACAAAATTCTTTGTTGTTTATTTACATAAGAGCAAAAAGCAGTGGCATTTAGACTTGCGCACTTTCCTTGGCCTTTCTTTTGGTGGGGTTCAGTTTCTTTTACTCTTTTGGCCATTTTTATTTTTTTCATGATCTTTCTTTTTAGGTACCCTCTTCCCATTTTTTAATTTTTTGATTTTTTGACAATTTGGAAAACTGCAGCAAAGGATTAGGTATGAAAATGTACATAGCCCGCCAAGTCGAACTGTTATCACTACGAGAAAAAACAACATTGGTGAGTCATGCTTGTGATGGACCTTTAAGGTCCATCACCAATGTCACATATGGTGACGGTCCTTAAAAAACCGTCACTGTAAGTGTATATAGTGATGGTCCTTTATGGTCCGTCACCAAAGAAATTTTCAATGACACTTTTGGTGAGGGTCGTTAAAGGCCCATCACTAATTCTCTCTTTGGTGACACTTCTAGTGACAAACTTTTAATGACCCTCACCAATGCTCTTTTTGTTACTTTTAGTGACGGTCAAAAAATGTTCATCATCATTGATCATTAAAAAACCGTCACTGTAAGTGTATATAGTGATGTTCCTTTATGGTCCGTCACCAAAGACATTTTCAATGACACTTTTGGTGAGGGTCGTTAAAGGCCCATCACTAATTCTCTCTTTGGTGACACTTCTAGTGACGAAATTTTAATGACCCTCACCAATACTCTTTTTGTTACTTTCGGTGACGGTCAAAAAATATTCATCATCATTGATCATTCCAATGAGTTTTTGATAACGCTATGTGTCTGTTAATATAGTTTTTGTCAAAAAGTAACAATTTAATACCATTATTTTGGAGTATTTTTTATAATATGTCCAAGGCCATAGTGGTTAGGTCCAGTCAATTTTTTAAGAAGTAATTAGTGTGTATCATTTCCCTCAAGTAATGACTATTCGAATAGAGATTTCCTATGAGTCAACACATGCTTCATATCTATTAAGTTTATTATCTAGCAAATTCCCTTTAGATAAAGTTCCACTATTGTGTTTAGAAAATATATTATTTAATACCTAACCAAGCTCTAAAAAATCTATTAATGAGAAATACCTAAAAATCCTCAATAATCTAGGTATACCTTAAATTAATGCTTTGGCACACACTAACATTTCTTAGCACCCCACATGTCTTGGAACATCTTTGTACCTAGAACATATTGTGATGACACTGACACCCAAGCACATGGTGGCATGCGCTAGCACAACATGGAGCTCTCCTAGCATCTATTATCATGTTGCATATAATACTTAGCATGCCCTGGAACACCTTGGTCGAATGCATTGACATACATTAGCACTTGGCACACAATGCCAATTGGCATGTATTGGGACCTATTATTAGTGTGCCTAGCATGCCCCTTTTCAAAAAGATAAAGTCCTGACTTATTAACCCTCTTATTGGTTCTTTCTTTTGTCGCCTTAATGTTGAGATTGCAACAAGATGATGAGCTTAGTGGAAAGAAGTCGCCTTCACTAAGTGGGCTCGCAGGCTATTTTTGGCGCAAAGCCTATTTTTAGACTATGTCTATTTTTAGACATATGGATCATGTTCGATAAGTTGCATGATGCTATTTGTGGATGGTTGGTCAAGTCGGAAAAAAATAGATGGACTTCTATTTTTAGACATATTGGGTGGAATCTATTTTTAGATTGCCAGTCTAAAAATAGATATGTCGAATATTATTAGCTCTTAATAATATTTGGACTCTAAACATTATCTTATTCTCTTAAAGCACTTCAATTAAGTGCATAGATGTGGCATAGGAGATGAAAAAAGGAATTACGCTATTCCTAAGGGTTATGTGGAGCTATTGCATGAAGACTTCAGTTAGAACTCATGTGACAGAGTTTGGTGGAGTTGATTGAGGAAGTTAGTGGAGTTGTATTCAGTTTAACTAATCTAAACATAATTGAGCTATTTGTATCTATTTTAACTAATTTATACAATTAGTGAGAGTGGTGCGAATTAATTATTAATTAATTCACTAATTATAAACTCATTAATCAACTAAACAATGCATCAGTTAACTTTAGTGCATGGACAATTTCAGTGGAGATCAGTGCAGAAATAGGTGAAAGAGCAGGTTAACTATCAGTTGTGACTATACAGTTGCTATTTGCAACACACAGATAGGTGGAGAAGCCCATGAGGATTGCGCAGTACAAGCCAGGAGGTTTATGTTATTTAATGAGCCATCCCATAGCATTGAAAACACAATAGAGGCTGGCTATCAAGTGGCAAAAGATTGGAGCATGTGTTTTGCTAGATCTAGCTTGATAGTGTGTAGAAATTGAGGGTGTGCATGAGAGCTTGTGAGGATATTTTGTACTATGATTGTTACATGATCTCCATGACATATAATATACAGATAGTTGGGGTTTTCAGCTTTAATCTTTCCCATTAAATACTGTGTTCATATGTGTGATTGTTCGTGGTTTTAATGTGTGCATGCAATTGATTTTATTTCCGCAATTAATGATCAATGGTAGAAGAGATTCTGTATTATGCATGAAGCTAAAATAGTGTGTGATCAGGAGAATCTCGGTGAATAATATATCAATTATTCAAATTTCTACATGGTATCAGAGGGATATTGATCATTGGAGCAATTGCAAAACATTGAAGCGGTTGAGTTTTGTGCTGGTGGAATTCGAATTTGCAGTAGTGTTTTCTTGGTGTCGAGGTTGAGATGTCTTTCAACGGATTGCCATTGGAGTATGCCCTTGAGGGCAGCTCGAATTATATTGCATGGAAGGACAGGATGGAGGCGGTGCTGGATGACAATGGGTTGAAGGAGTTCATAGATGCAAAAATTCCAAAACCTACTTCTAGTGATGATGTCGTACTTGACGCATGGCAAAAGAAGACAACAAAGTGTCGAAGGATTCTGTTGGAAGGTGTGAAGGATCACATAGTGTCCAGCCTTCATGGTAAGGCTTCTCCATTCTTGATGTGGAAAGCTTTGACAAATTTATTCCAAAGCAAGAGCGACCAGAGGAAGTTGGCGCTCAAGGATAAACTCAGGAACATAAAAATGGAGAAAGGCGACAGTATGCCCAAGTACCTCACGAAGTTCGTCCAATGCAGGGATGAGCTGGGAAGTGTGGGGGTGACTATTGATGATGAGGACTTGGTGAGCTTGGCTCTCCTTGGGCTTCCGAAGAGTTGGCATTCCTATCAGGACTCTGTCAATGGTCGAGAGAAATTGCCAGGATGGGAGCGACTTTGGTCGGATCTTGTGCAAGAGGAGATAAGGCGAAGTATGAGGGATGGATCTTCATCAAGGAACTATAATGAAGAGAATTGCACTTTGGCTACCAAATAAAACAAGGGGAAGAATAAGAAGCATGCTTCTCAATCCGGTGCGAAAGGCAAGAAGCAGGACATGTCCAAGGTGAAGTGCTTTCACTGTCACCAACACGGAAATTACACCACTAATTGTCCACAGAAGAAGAAAAATAAGTAGGTTGTTGGGACTGCAACTGGAGAGGCCTTAGCCTCGCAGTTTGAGCTGGATTTTTCGTTGATCGCATGCTTGGTCTCAAGTATGACGGGATCGGTGTGGTTTCTTGACAGTGGTGCGTCAATTCACATGATAGGAGATGGAGATTTGTTTACTGATCTGGATGAGAAAGATCTTGGAGTGCACATCGAGATGGGAAATGATGGTAGATACAGTGCGACTGGTATCGGTACCATTTCCTTTCAGAGGGAGTCTGGGAAACCCTTTGTATTGAAGGAAGTGATGCATGTTCCAGGATTGAAGAAGAATCTTATCTCTGTGGCGATGTTAGAAGACAAGGGATATGATGTTGTATTTAGAGAGGGAAAGGCTTTCCTACGCAGTAAGGAAACTGGTGAGACCCGAAGGATAGGGGTTCAAGTTAATAACCTTTATCAATTGCAGGTAGATGGCTACGCAGATATGGCAGGCAAGGCAGAAGGAGTGGTGAGCCGAGATGATGGTGAGTTGTGGCACCGGAGATTGGGCCACCTTCACCTTGGAGCTTTGAAGATACTGCAATAGATTTGTACTGGGCTTCCTAAGGGTACTCTTGCGCAGTTAGATCAGTGCAAGGGATGTACCTTGGGAAATTTTTTGAAAGCCACCTTTCACGAGAAGGATAGTCACGCCACGACGATCCTTGTTAGAATTCACACATACGTGTGTGGACCTTTCTCATTAGCTTCAACATCAAAGCATAGGTATTATGTGATTTTTGTTGATGATTTTTCTCGTAAGTGTTGGATCTTCTTCATGCAGAAGAATAGCGAGACATACTCAAAGTTCTGTGAGTTCAAGGCACTGGTTGAGAAAAAATCGGGGAAGCAGGTGAAGGCTCTAAGGAGCGACAATGGTGGTGAATTCATCTCTGGCGAATTCAAGGACTTTTGTAGTGCAGAAGGAATTCGAAGAGAGCTCATAGCACCTCATAACCCACAGCAAAACGGGGTTGCTGAGCGGAAGAACAGAACGATCGTGGGTGTTGCACGGGCGATGTTGCATGATCAGGGCCTACCCATACACTTGTGGGCGGAGGCATGCAATACTGCAGTATATGTGCAGAACCGTTGTCCTCACAAGATACTTGGCATGAGTACACCCGAGGAGGCGTTTTCTGGTAAGAAGCCTGATATTTCCCATTTGAGGATTTTGGTTCACCTGTTTACATTCATGTGACGAAGGATGCCAGGAAGAAGCTGGAGCCGACTGCGGAGGTTGGGATATTTGTGGGGTACACTGATACGCCCCACAACTATCATGTGTATTTGCCAGATAGTCGCAAGACTGTTGTGTGACGGGATATAAAATTTCATGAGGAGAAAGCCATGAAGTGTTCGCTTGAGAGGGAGCCACACTTGCATGCAGATGAGGAGCTAGTAGTTCCTAAGGATGAGCTTTAGTATGTGGATCAGCCACAAGAGGAATTTCATGGAGTGGAAGAGACCACTCAGGCAACGCCAACCATCAGAGGGCGGAAACGCACTACAGAAGCTGAGCGACTGGCTCAAGATGCAGAGAAGGTTGTAGGAGCACCTACATCACAGTGCAGACAGAGACAGTCACCTGACCGGTATACTGGATACATGGCTCTTATGAGCAAGTGTATCGTGACAGAGCCATCCTCTTTCGAGGAAGCTATGGAGGACCCCGCATGGGTAGATGCCATGGTGGAAGAGTATGATTCGATTGTCAGAAATAGTGCATGGGAGATTGTCCCAAGGCCGGAAGGGAAATCAGTGGTAGGTTCGAGATGGATCTACAAAGTGAAGCAAGCAGCTGACGGGAGTGTGGAGAAGTACAAGGCAAGATTTGTTGCCCGAGGCTTCTCATAGATTGAGGGGATCGATTATGAGGAAACCTTTGCACCTGTCGCAAGGTATTCTTCCATACGGACGATTCTTGCTCTCTCAGCGCAGATGGGGTGGCACATTCATCAGATGGATGTGAAGACTGCGTTCCTCAACGGGGTCATTGAGGAGGAGGTGTACATAGAGCAGCCCGAAGTTTTTGAGATATTCAACAGCGATTCGCATGTGTGCAGGCTCAAGAGAGCGTTGTATGGGTTGAAACAAGCACCTCGTGCTTGGTACACACGAATAGACAGTTATTTCACCGGACTTGGATTCTCCGAGAGTGAGGCGGATCCTAACCTATACCAGATTGTGGTGGAAGGTAAGTTGCTGATCATTGTACTTTATGTAGATGATTTGATTTTGATAGGTGATGAACTATTGATACACTCATGCAAGGCTGATCTTGCAAAGGAGTTTGAGATGAAGGACTTGGGCCTCCTTCATTATTTCCTGGGATTGGAAATTTGGCAGCGCAGTGGTGGACTGTTTTTTTCTCAAGGCAAGTATGCTCGGGAGATATTGGAGAAGTTCAACATGCATGGCTGCAAGCCTGTTGATACTCCTCTTTCTGGTGGTTGGAGGAAGGAGGATGCTACTTCGGCAGAGGTAATGGATGTCATTGTTTATCAACAGTTGGTGGGGTCGCTTATGTATATGGTCAATACACAACCCAACATATGCTATGATGTTAACCAGCTTTCACAAGCTGTGGTTAAGCCAACCAAGCTCTTTTGGAAGGCGGGGAATCATGTATTGAGATATCTCAGAGGCACATCGAGATATGGATTATGGTACAGACAGTCGGATGCAGATTGGGCAGGGAGCCCAACGGACAGAAAGAGCACATCTGGAGGGATTTTCAGTATCGGGTCGATAGTATTTTCTTGGTACAGCAGGAATCAGAGATCCGTGGCACTCAGTTTAGCAGAGGCCAAGTATATGGCAGCAATTTTGGCTGCATGCGAGGCTATATGGATG
>JAXQQM020059446.1:0-45790 GCA_034641835.2 Pinus albicaulis
TTTGGTGGAACAACTCCTCAACTTAGGGATTCGACCCCTGAGGTTGGGAGAAGTTTTTTGATGTCTATATCTATAATTTCTTGACTCATTTCACAGGATGGACATTTTTGGATGATGTTGTATTGATCAGAGACTCTAGTGTAATCTGTATTTGGCAGGAATTTAATGAAAGGGTTTCAAATATTTCTTTAGGATACCTGTGGTGTCGAAATCTAACATTGTTTCTTATTCTGTTGCACATGTATGAATTTTTTGTACTCTCCATGATCCATTTCATTTCTATTATATGTTGATTTTCAAGTTGATAAACAAAATACATCTTCTATGCTCTGTTTTGGGAAAATCTTCATAGTTCGTCTCATTTCTTCAGTTTAGAAAGAATGCATGCATTGTCTTGCTCTTTCTAGCACCTCATCTATATGTTCCATCCCACTCAAAAACCCTAAAGTGTTAGCTTTCCTACCTACCTTTCCCCATTGAATGGACTGCAATCCTAATATTATTTTCCCTAACCTAGCCTCTTTGACCTAATTCACCCATCCAGCAAACCAATTAAAACAAACAAACCCCTGTACTCATACAATTAGTGAAAATTCTTCTGTCATTGAAAATGAAAATCTGAGTTTAAATGATGACAATCATGAGATTGATGAAACTATACATGAATTTGTTGTGAGTAAGCCAATTTGTGATGATGATTTCCTGTAAGGACATAATCTAACAGAGACCATTGTCTTTCGTGAAGAGGATAGGGCTGTCATGTTTAAAAATTTTGAATAATGTTTTATGTTCAAGGATGATTTAGACTCTGAATTTGAGTATGAGTCTGAGAGAGACAGTATGCAAGTGATAGAGTCATAGTTTCCCGTGATTCAAGAATTTACAGCCAACACTCAGATAACAGAAAGCCATACTTCCCTATGCCTTCCTATGGATCAACAACCAAGTGTTCTTTCATATTCGAATGAAGGGTGTGCTTGTGTTTTTGCTGGATCTCGAGACAAGGTAACATTTCAGATTTTTGAAGATCCTTTTATTGATTTGTTATAGTTAGCAGGGAAGATGTGTTTTCTTGTTTTCATGTACTAGAAGCACATGTTCAATGGACATTTGGAGTGGCCTAGTTTTTGTTTTTTCTGCTTTCTTGAGGAAAATGAGAGCAAAATTTCAGTAAGTAGCCATCTGTTGGATTGGTTACACTGGAAGGATCACTTCACATGATTGTACATATGCCTTCAACAGGCATGTGGTTGTCATCAATATTTGAAGCCCTCAAGTCTCGGTAATATGCTGTCATCAATAAGTTTAGAATTTTTTTTATTTCAGTCATTTTCTAGCCAGTATTGAGTCAATTTTCAGTCAATTTTGAGTTTATCTTGAGTCAGTCTATTTCATCTGAGTTATTAGTTTTTAGTCATATTTATTAGTTTGAGTTTTTTACCCTATTGTCCCAATAGATAAGGCTAGTTGGTCTACACTATTCTTGACACCTCTTTCAGAGCCGTCATCCACAATAAGGCCATTGTTAGTGTCAATATTTGCATCATGCCATCAGTGATCAAAAATCCTCTTTTCATATCATATTAGGTCTCACTCAGAATTTTTTTTCATTACACTAGGTCATCATTCCAAAATTTACTCACTGGTGGTAGCCCTAAAATAAAAAAATATCACTTTTCCTAAATTTCCATTACTTGCTAGCTCATTTTCATACTTTGCTGAATGACCGTCATTCATGAGTTTTTATCACTTGTTTAGGCATGTCACCATGAATTTTATTCAGTCAAGGCTCTCATTAGTTCTTTAGGGTTTTTCAAGGTTTCATTAGGTTTCTAGGGTTTTTCAAGGTCCAATAATAAACCATTTCCATTACATAAGAGCATCAGGTAAGAAAGTGATCAAATAACCTCTCTTTACCATGTAAAGGTGATTTGTAAGGAGTAATTCTTATTCCAAGATGTAATTTTTATTTTCCATTATGTAATTTCATCCCACTCAATTTGTAATAAGTTCATGGTTCCCAAGCTGCCAACTCAGAGTTCCACAAGCTAACAAATCATCAAAATTCAAAATGTAAAGAATTTTCAATCATCAAATGATCAATGTGTAAATAATGAAGTCAAAAAGAGAAAAGGTATAGTTTCAAAGTGTAAAGTTTAAAGTGAAAGAGAAGAAAAGAGAAAGTGGGTCCCAAGGCCCAAAACATCAAATTCATCAAGTATAAACACCACCATAAGACAAATAAGGAGCTCATTTGCTATTGCAACCATTGAGCTCGCACTCCCTCAGCTCAAAAAACCAATTTGCAGGGTCAAAATTTGAGTTTTTCGGTGGCACTGCATTTCTGGAGGGTGGCACTGCATTTTTTAAACAGGCGTTGCGCTTTTCGATAACAACGCAGTGTTTTTTGTTGAAGGGCACTGCGCTTCTGCGTAAGGTGCTGCATTTTTTCCTAGTTTTCCCAATAAGCTCTAAAACTCATGCAAATTGCTCCTAAGCTCCAGAAAATTTTATTACCACTTATTAACAAGTAAGTAAGACACATTTTCCTCCTCCTTTCCTTCTTCAAAAGCATTTTCATGGCGTTTGAGTTTTCATGCTAAAATTAGATTTTGTCTAGTTGAAAACCCTGATCCCATCACCTCATTCCCATTTAATGCCCATAAATCCTGCATTCCCTTCCTACATCACTGTAAACCAAATCCCAACCCCTACAATACTATATAATTTTCCCTAAATTTGTTTTCCCCTAAACCCTAAGTCCTAGGTACTTCAAATTTCCTAGGCACCCATACACAAAACCTGTAATAAAATTATCATTGCCAATTCCCTAAGAATTTTGACCCTATATCACCTCCCAAAGTTCAATAACCCCTTCCCCCATATCCCTAGTGTTTCCTATACCTATCCTCACTCCCTTAACCTATCGCCCACTCCCATTTCCTCATCCCTATGACTTCAAGACTAAAAACATCATGGAGGAGGAAGATAGAGATTTCATGGAGGAGGAAGACAGAGAAGAAATAATGACACACAAGGGAGTAATAATTTTGAGGTTTGTGCCTACCCACACCATAGAATTAATGGCCTCACCCATGGCAATCACTTTCTTCAAACATGTGGGTTGCTTTGATTTTTGTGAATTGGTCTAGAACTACAAACCCTAATCAAGTAGAAAGAGAAGGGTAAGTTGGATTTTCTTATTGATGCATCCATGATAGCATACCATACCATACTAGGTCTCCATGAAGTAAGTCTGAAGCATTTTTGAGGAAATTTGAAGAAAATTTGGGAAAATTTGAAAAACTCTTCAAAGGCACATTTTCCAAAAATGTCCTGTTTGGTCACCTTTTTGAAGAGAATATTTTGGCCAACAAAAAATGAATTTTGGGAAACTGGAGGAGGGTTTTTTTCCTAATATATCCAATTAAAAAAAAATATCTCTCGTTTTACACAATTATTACAAAATGAGAGATCCATTCACATATTCACAACCTATTGTTCTTCCTGCACAATATCTTGTTTGTGACACCGTTTTGCATAGAAGATTGTGGTAAAAAAAAAAAGAATTTTTAGAAATGGGAGGAGGTTTTTGTTCCCAACATGCCAAAGAAAAAATATTTCTCTCAGTTTTTCAAAAGCCTTCATGGTTAGTGAGATATCGCACCATCTTGGAGGCCAATGTTTCTATAAAATTCAGAATTTTTACACATTTGCACTATCAAAAGCGCAACGCCCTAGGCGTTGCGCTTTTTCTAGGGACTTCCAATGACAAAAATAAAGGAACCATTGGATTCATAAGTTCAAATACAGTCACCCTAGCAACTTTTCTAAGATTTTTTGGGCCAAATGGTCAGTGAAAAAGTAAAAAAAAACCTAAAAAAACATATTTCTACCCTGCTTTTGAGGCTGGCGCTGCTCTTTTGACTAGTCTTGGGAGATTAACCTTTTGGAGGGCCAAATTAAGTAATTTTTGAAAACTAGACAGGACAAGATTTCAAATGAGCTATCCTAAGCTCAATTTGGACACTGAGAACCCCTTCAAAAATGGAGTTGAAGTTGGCACTGTGCTTTTTACATTGGCACTGTGCTTTTTATCATTTTCTATGTTTCCTAAAATTTGCAAATTTTCTCAGTTTTCTCAGTTTCACCTTGGAAAATGATGTTTTTACCAATGTAATTCAATGATGTAAATGTAATAAATCATGTTTTTAAGTTACCTAGGGGTAAATACATTAGGTAAAAACTCTCGATGAGATGTAATGAATCAGTTTCCAAAAAGTGAGGGATGAGTCAGTTTGATCTCCCTACACTCTACGGATGCAGTTTAATTTTTGGTGGAACAACTCCTCAACTTAGGGATTCGACCCCTGAGGTTGGGAGAATTTGTTTGATGTCTATATCTATCATTTCTCGACTCATTTCATAGGATGGACATTGTTGGATGATGTTGTATTGATCATAGACTCTAGTGTAATCAGTATTTGGTAGGAATTTAATGAAAGAGTTGCAGCTATTTTTTTGGGATACCCATGGTATGGAAATTTAACATTTTTTCTTCTTCTGTTGCATATGTATGAATGTTTTTTACTCTCCATGATCCATTTCAATTCTATTATATGTTGATTTTCAAGTTGATAAGCAGAATACATCTTCTATGCTCTATATTGGGAAAATATTCATAGTTTGTCTCATTTCTTAAGTTTAGAAAGAATACATGCATTGTTTTGCTCTTTCTAGCACCTAATTTGTCTGATCCATCCCACTCAAAAACCCTAAAGTGTTAGCTTTCCTACCTACCTTTCCCCATTGAATGGACTGCAATCCTAATCTTATTTGCCTTGACCTAGCCGCTTTGACATAGTTCACCCATCCAACAAACCAATTCAAACAAACAAAACCCCTGTATTCATACCTAGCTTAAAACCCTAATTCATCCAACCCTCTTGGCTGTGACTTTGTGGAGAGATCCCTCTCTGGTTTGGTAGGGCTAGCTACCAAGCTAAATATTGGTTTGTGGTTACCTCTGTTTGGACTCTTTCTCAACCTTGGAGATCTGGTGTAGTGATAACAGGTACAATACCCAAAAAAGGTACATTTGATGGCGTTTGCATTAAGTTTCTTTCTATATTCCTTTGGTACATGGGAAAATTATTTAGAACCGAAAACTCTCAAATACTTAATTGAAGGCTTAAAACCTAATAATTCTTCAAAAGGTGTTTTAGATTCCAAAATTCTTGTAGGACTTCTATTTTTCAAATAAATAGTCATATTTATAGCTTCAGCCCAAAATCCATTTGAAATATTCTTACCTTTTAGCATACTACGAGCACACTCCATGAGGGTTATGTTTCTCCTTTCTACAACCCTGTTCTGCTGAGGAGTTTGGGGTACTATATATTGTTGGAAAATTCCATGTTCTTTACAATTTTTGATGAGATCAGCCTTCCTGTACTCTCCCCCTTGATCCGAGCGGAGAATATTGATGTATTTTCCTATATTCTTCTCTATCATGCTTCTAAATTGCTTGAAGTATTAAAAAACATGACTCTTTTTGCTAAGAAAATATACCCACATAAATCTAGTGCAGTCATTGACAAACAATAAGAAGTAATATGCACCTCCCAAAGATCTTGATTGCATTGGCCCACATAATTCAGTGTGGACTAACTCAAGTATATCTCTCTATTTTCTATTAATATTAACAAGAAACTCATCTTTGTGCATCTTCCCAAGAGCACATGCTTCACAATTGACATGAATATGCTTTATATCAGGAAGACCAGTAACCATACCTTTCTTCTGAATTAACTGAACATCTTTGAAATTTATATGACCAAATCTCTGATGCCACAGTTCTTCCACAAACATTCCTGACCATGGAAAGGCTTGACGTGGCACAATTCTGACATCCAGCTTGTAAAGGCTGCCCACACAAATCCATGTTGCAATGATCTTCATAAAATCTAGCAAATATTTAATAACGAAATATGATTTATAAAATTCTACCTCAAGATTCTGATATGTTATCATCGAAACAGAAATAATATTCTTATTAATGCCAGGTAAATAAATCACGTTCTGAATTAGCCTAATATTACCATCAGGAAGAATTATAGGAAAATTACCATGTCCTTTGATTGGGTACCCCATATCATCTCCAAGGTATATTTTCACTCCAGTGTTGGTTTCTTTGAATTCCTTGATCCATTGTCTATTTCCTGTCATGTGGGTGGACGCTCCTGAATCCACATACCACGTATCTTATTCATCCTTCCCATCAGAGTTGGCCATGAACAATCTTAGATCCTGGTTATGGTCATCATCTGCAAAATCTGTAAAATTTCCTGCATGTCTCTTGTATCTCTGTTGACCCTCATCATATTTCTTATTACGACAGTGCTTAGCCGTATGTCCCATTTTTCCATAATAAAAACGTTTTAATGGTGGTTCATTCTTATTTGGTGACATACCTTGAGATGGATTCGGTCTTTTCTTTGTTGTGCCTCCACCACTCGGTCCTCCATTTGCTTTTCCTCTAAATGGTTTCTTCTTTGACATGAGAACTAGATCTGTATTTTGGGGTTTCAATGCCATCCTTATTTCCTCCTCTTGCATGAGGATCCTTGTCAATTCTTTGAACTTGAGGGCTTTTTCTCTAGTAGTCAAGCCTGTTATAAACATTTGGTAATCGTCAATCATACCATTCATAGTAATATTTACCATATCAATATTACTTATAGCCTCTATGATGTCTCCAAGCTTGTCTTTCAGGTCCTTAATGCATGAGATGAATGCTGCTACTATCTCATTCTACTCCATCTTGATGTGAGAATCTTGATTTTCAATAGCATTAGGTGATTCATATTTTTGATCCGGTACAGGTCTCTGAGAGTTGTCAAGATCTCATTCGTAGACTTACGATCTCTGATGTGAGGGATGATGTAGTCTTTGACTGCCATCTTCAACATCAATCTTTCCTTGTTTTCCCTCCTCTCCCAATCATATACTATCGCAGTTGTCATGCCTACTGTAATTGTAGGTTTCGCCTCATCTCCAATCATGATCCCCCATGCGTTATGCCATTCCATCATAATCTGTAGCTTGAATTTCCAATTTGAATAGTTGGAACCATCAAGCTTGTTACTTTCATTCAATTATACTTCCATTAAATTATTCATCTTGACAATAAAAAAATGACCTTTGGAAATTGACAGAAAACTGGATCCATAATTGGATCTACCCCAGATCCACAAGAAACAACAATGTTAAGAAACATATCTACCTATTCTTTAACCTCATGGGCAGGATTCTCTGCACACTGCACCACAGGCTCACTCTATCACAGATCACGCTTACAGCGATCCTTCCACTGCTGGTGCCTCTGATGCCACGGCTCTCCAGCTCCTCTGACGCGATCACATTGGATCTGCAAGCACTTTGACTCCTCTGAACGATCTCACTGGATCTGTAGGCACGATCTCTCTCACTCCACTGGTAGAAGCTCTCTGGATTCAATTGGCACTCCGCATCACGAGCAATTTGGCTCCATGACGCTCCACACACGAGATATCTGGCTCCTCCAACATGAGCTCTCTGGCTCCTTCAACCCAAGCGTATTAGCGCCTCCAATCTCGAGTTACACTAGCTCTGTCTACACCCTAGAAATTTCCAGATCCTGTGCTGGTCGCGCTGGGCAGAAACCCTGTAAGTATTAACAGAGATCAGTGTGTTTTTTTTTCCGTGTGACTCTGCACTCTGATATTGGCATCTTTCTTGGGCACGAGTTCGTGTTGATCGGCACATCTATGAGTGAAACAACTGCGCTGATCAACTTACATACCAAAGAAGAAGAAAAAAATCCTGCACAGACTCACGGCTACCCAATTTCTCATAGCTTGTTTCATGGCTACCCTCAAGTCATCATGGGCTTCTCTGCCGCTTGGATTCTCACAGGATCAAAATCACTCAGGCTTTGATTCAACCCTGTAGCTCTGATACCATGATAAAATATGGCAGAATCAAATATTATTGAAAAATTGTACTCGTTAGCTCTACTCTGAGAGGCTACACCAGGAGGGACTACATGTGCAAGTCGCTCTACATTCTCATTAGATATCAAACAATATATAGATTACATGCAAATAGGGAAGTTAGAACCAAAACCTAAGAAATAGGAAGAAACTCCTAATATAAGGTTCAGGTGAACCGACTCTCTCTAATATAGTTCTCCATTATCTTCAACAATGTATGTAGTACTTATAGTTAACAATTTCATTATTGAATGCTTTGTTTAAAAATAAAGTTTCATTATTATAAATATAATAATAAAATGGTAACATTTCATTATTATATAACTAGGGTTATAATGAATAAACGGTAAGAAAAATATGATTAAATTGTTTTAATACGTTTTATTAAATTATGAAATATTATTATTATATAAACTAATTTTAAATATACTAAATTATTTTTTATATTATATTATTTTATTAAATTATTTTATATTGTTGTACTATTAAACTATTTTATTAATTATTAAAAATAATTAATATGTTAATATTAATTAATAATATTATTAATTATTAATATTAATACATCAATTAAAGAATTAATACATGATTTAAAAAAGTAAATTAATGCATAGTTATTATAGTCAACCACATTAATCAAGCATAGCCAAACATGACCACATTCAGACTCGACTGACTTTACGTTTACTATATTTAAAATAGTCAACTTTATTCACTCAAAGACTTGGCAACTCTATGTTTGTTATATTTGACAATAGTCAACTTTATTCACTCAAAGACTTGGAAACTCTATGTTTGTTATATTTGACAATAGTCAACTTTATTCACTCAAAGACTTGGCAACTCTATGTTTGTTATATTTGACAATAGTCAACTTTATTCACTCAAAGACTTCGCAGACTCTTTGTTTGTTATATTTGACAATAGTCAACTTTATTCACTCAAAGTTGTCAGTATATCACTAATAAATTAATTAATGACATTAAAAAAACATTAAAACATTACTTAAAGCTTTAATTAAAAAAATTATTTAAAAATTCTTAATGAGACTAAACATTAATTTAAAAATGTTTAAATAAATATATTGATAATAATACTTTATGAACAATAATGCATTCATATATTAACTAAATCATTAACACATAATTAAAAAAATTACCTAATACATAATTATTATAGTCAACCACATTAGTTAAACATAGCCAAATATAGCCACATTGTTTAGTCAACTTTATTTTTAAGGTGTTTCACAATAATCAACCTTATTTGCTCAAAGCAGCCCACACTTAATGTAACATTAATTAATTAAAACATTTTAAAAATATATTAATATTAATTAATCATCATATTAATTTATTATCATTAATACATCGATATATTAATTACAAAATTAATAAATAATTAGAGAAATTAATTGATACATAATTATTGTAGCGAACACATTAGTCAAACATAAAGAAATATGACCACATTCAAACTTCTTTTTTTTTTCTTTCTGAATTTGACTAATCCATTATAATACAAAAATAGATTTACAGAGTGGCACCGGCCTCAGCGAAGCTTGCCCATGGTAGTGGCATTCTAACACTGCAAAAAGACTTTAAAAAGTTTACCAGACCTCCCAGACATACAAAAATTGTCCTGCTGACCCGATCTAAACAGACTGAAACTTATCGTCCACGCAGGGGAAACCAGCCTTGGAACAGATTAACAAAAAAATGAAATGAAAAATAAATAGTCATGAAGAGCTTAGAAGTGTACCCAACCCAAATACTTTGAGGAAAAAAACTGTGAGTTCTGACCAGATTAGATGTCATGAGAGATTGAGGGGGGTTCCTCAAAAATTCGATAGCCATAGGCATACAAGTCCTCTTCCTTCGCCTGCTATTTATCTTTGAATTTGGAGCCGCCTCGCTTGACGTCATCTGGGTTGTCTTCTTGGCCAATGTCTTGAGTATCACTGCAGCTAGGAGCTTTTCTCTTCAAGCCGACACCTTGTGGAGTGCAATGTTGGTCGCCAGCCCTTTTCTCCAACCCAACACCAGTTTTCTTAGCTTCTGAGCGGGGGGCTCCTCCTTGAGCTCGATGGTAATGGTGGCTATGATTTTAGGCTAGTTCAGAGAGCAGGGGAAATGAAGCTGGGCAGTGTGGAGATGCGCGGGGATAATAATTGGAGAGGCAGAAATATGGGGCGATCCCATTTCAAAATGAGAAGACCCACGCCCACGCCCGCCACCACGACCACTTTTGGTGTCAGGATAATGACTGGTGAAATTATCAGAAGAGGGAGACGAAGAGTCAGAAGTGGAAGTGGAGGGCTGGTAAGAGATATGACCACGACTGTTACCTCTCCGACATCTCATACACTGTCGAAGGCACGACATGTTTCCCTAAGAAAAATGACGAGAGCGACCAGTAGAATAATTGGGGACAGAGAGGGCATTGATGGTGGAGGGAGCAGAGATCAGAGGAGGGCTTTCACGCAGAGCAGGGGAATTCACGGTGGGCGAGCTGAGCCACAGGTTGCAGAGGGAGCTCTGCAAAATGTGAAGGTCAAAAGCTAAATCGATGCAACACACGATGGAGCAGCGTCTCCCTGTGCTTGTTCGAGAGCTTCGCTCCGCAGTAGCAGAGGAGCAGCTAGAATGCAAGGGAGGCGAAACATGAGTGAAAATTCCAAAGGAGGCCATGCTCGTTATGGACGCAAGCTAGTATGGGCTTCTGTGCATCATTAATGCCACTCTGCGAATAACGGTGGGCATATTAATGAGGAGCTTCGTGTCAATTCGGGTGGCTAGAAGGAGAATCCACACGCTGACCCAAAATCTCAACCACGTACCAATGCAGTTAATCACCCGCATCTGGGGGGTGTTGATCCTGGTGCACCATGAGAGTGCAGTCTTGAATGAGTTGAACATCATCAAAACTATTCAGAGGAATCGCGAAGAAGGGAAGATGTTGATCAACTCCTTTGTTAGCAAGTTGATCAACTACCTTATTAGCGATGCGCCTAAGTGCTTGAAGGTGATGGCTCTGGGGACTTTAAGCCAACTTTCAATTTGTTCCAATCTGCTCAGAAGTCGCCAGCTCGATGCCACTTTAGCTATTGTAGTGCCTGTTTGGATTCGAATTGCTGCCTCTATAAGAATATGAGAATCCCCTTCTACCTCGAAAGGGAATAAGTTTTATTTTTATGCAATGCAAAGCCCCTACCAAAGACCTTCAAGCTCTACCGCATTGTTTGAATCTTGTCCGAGAGAGCCAAAGTAGATGTGAGGAGTAGTGCCTTTAGCATTTCGAAAGATGCCACTATAACCAGCTAAGCTAGAATTTCCTTTAGTCGCACCATCAAAGTTCATTTTGAAGGCGTGAGCAGTAGGGGGAGACCATGAAAGAGGAGAATCAGGATTGATGGAGGAATTCGGCTTGGCCTGCGCTGAATGCTTAAGATTAAGGTTCCAACTTTCTAGAATGAGTCATTTAGGAGGGGTGGAAGGCAAATATGAGTCCTTACAGTGACAAAAAGCTAAGGTTTCTTGCAAATTGCGTTTAATATTGGACCACGGAATCTCAGCAGGCATGCACTCATTTTTGAAGATCCTTTTGTTGCATTCCTTCCAAATGGTCCAATAGATGAAGCCTGGGATAAGGTCCCAGATAGAGTTGAGCATAAGGCTTTGGAAAGGCTACGAGGGCCAACTCCTGATGGTATTGATGGTGTCTCCAATGCGTCTTCCTGTTCTTCTTGTGCAAATGGCAAATTTCCCCCAAAGTTGATCTACCAAAGGACAGGTGTCCAGGAGGTGCGAGATGGTCTCAGAGTGAGAATTACAATTGGGGAATCTTGAAGGGCAAATGAAGCCACGTTTCTAAAGTTTGTCCCAGGTGAGGAGTATTCTTTTGCTGAGAAGCTAGAGGAAGGTGGAAATCTTAGGCCAAATTCCGGGTTGCCAGACTTGATCCCAAAGGCGATCCTTTTGATTCTGCATAGGGAAAAAGAGTAGTTGGTAGGCTTATTTTGTGGTGAAATTGCCTCTCGGTGTATATCCCCATCTCAATTTGTCTGCCTAGTCTGACACTTTGATTTTCCTTAGGCTGAGCTCCTGGTCGATCTCAACATATGTCTCCTCCTGCCAGTTGTCTTGCCAAGTTCCAGCTGGCTTCCATTATTGAAAACCATGTATGGGATGTTGTTGCCAGAACTGATTAACATGATTTAGGTCTGTGTGCTGAAGTACTGTTTAAAATTTTGGCTTGTGGAATAGTGTGCTTAGTTTGGGTAATTTTTGCCAAGAGTCCTCCCATAGTCTAGCTTTGGCTCCCGAATGAATCTCCCAAAAGCTATGAGCTTGGATGAAAGCACTGTGTTGTTTTGCAGCATTCCATATCAGCGATCCAGGGGTGTCCATGTTGATACGAATAAGATCCCCCTGTGGCCTGCCTGGAACATATTTAGCCTGCCATAGTTGTGCCCAAGGTGTGTGTGGCTTAGATATTCAATTCCACCAGATGCAAGCATCCATGGTGATGTTGTTGTGCTGTGGATCTCTCAATCCTAGCCCTCCTGCTGATTTAGGGAGGCAGACCTCGGTCTATTTAACAAGTGCCCATTTTTTTGTTGAGGCCCGTGGATCCCCAGAGAAAGTTTCTTTGTAAATTACGAATATGTTTTAATACCCACTTTGGTGTAACCAAGATTGAAAAGAGGTATAATGGCATGGCTTGAAGAACAGATTTGATCAGGATGAGTTTGCTGGAAATTTTGAGTGATTGGTACATCCAAGAGGAGAGTCTAGCTTCCAGCTTGTCGAGGAGAGTTCTCCAAGAAGTGTGCTTGATTGCTGAATCAATGAGGGGTGCCCCAAGATACTTCAAGGGAAGAATAGCTATCGAGAAGCCCAGGATCCTTGCAATGTTGCGTTGAGTGAATATGGGAGTGTTGAAGAAGAATATTTGGGATTTTTTGGCATTGATTGTGGTATCGGAGGCATATGAGAAGGTGTCAAGCAAGGTTTTGAAGGAAAGGGCTTCTTGGACTGATGGATGGCCAAATAACATGTTGTCATCGATGAACTATTGGTGAGTGGTGGGGGAGATGTTATGCAGAGAAATACCTTTAATGGTATTGGTGGAGACAACATTATGAATGAGTCGGCTGAGGCCTTCTGCCATGAGGACAAATAAAAAAGGGGACAGGGGATCACCCTGACGGATACCACGCAAGGAACGAAACGGTTGAGAGGGTGAGCCATTGAGAAGGATGGAAAAGCTGGGGGTGGAAATGAGGTTCATAATCCATCTTGTCCAGGTGGCGTTGAATCCAAAGGCTAAGAGCATTTGATTAATGTAGTTCCAACTTAGCTTATCAAATGCTTTAGAGAGATCTAGCTTGAGGAGCATACCTGCTTTCTTGAGGTGTTTTAGTGAGTGGATCACTTCATGCGAGAGGATGATTCCATCCAGGATCTAGCGTCCTTCCACATAACCAGTTTTCTCTGGCGAAATAAGAAGTGGTAGAAGGGGTTTGAGCCTGTTTGCTATGACTTTGGATATCAGTTTGTAGATGACGTTGCAGAGAGCGATGGGTTTGTATTTGTCCGGTGTGCTGGAATTTTCCTCCTTTGGAATAAGAGCCAGGAAGGTTGTGTTGAGAGAAGGGAGGATCCAGTGCATGGCACGAGATTCTTCCACTAGAGCCCATACCTCCAATTTAATATGGTCCCAAAATGAGTGAAAGAAATTGGCCGTGAAACCATCAGGTCTAGGCACTTTTCCGTCTTTGAGCTGGGCCATAGATTGATCCACTTCATGGAGAGTGACGGGCTGGAGAAGCGTGACATTGTGGTCATCAGTAATGATTTTTGGAATATGTTGCGTGATGGATTGAATGGCTTGATTTCTGTTACCCTCAAGTTCTCGAAGAATGTTTTGAAAATACTCTATGAGTTTGTTTTCAATGTCTTCATGGATCTCTAGACGATCACCTTGATTATTGTTGAGGAAAGCTATATTTTTGTGGATTCATCTTTGAATAGTGGATCTGTGGAAAAATTTTGTGTTTTTCTCCCCATCTTGTAGCCATCTGACTCTGGATTTCTGACGCCATAGAGTCTCCTCTTGTTGCCTACGCTCTTTTATTTTGGAGAGGAGATCGTTTTCCTGATGGTCATACTCGTCTATTCTGCCTTCAGAAATGATGCACTGTTGTAGTGTACTAATTTGTTGCTCTAACTCTTTTTGATGGGAAAAGATATTGCTGAATTGAGTGTGGTTCCATGTTTTGAGAGCATTCTTAAGATGTCGAAGTTTTTGTTGGAACTGATACATCTTGGAGCCTACTGGAGGAGTGTATGAGTTCCAAGTATTGATGACTACTTCTTTGAAATCCTGGTGATTGAACCAAAATGATTCAAATCGGAATGGTCTGTTGCATCGAGAGCCAGGTCGAGACCATTGCAGTAGGATGGGCCAGTGATCCGACCCTGCTAGAGGCAGGATGGAAGTATGAAAGTCCCCACCAAGATGAATTGCATTATTGGACATAAGGAAGCGATCAAGACGAGAGGCGATGTGCTGTGTTCCTCTTCGCTTGTTGGTCCAAGTGTGCATTCCATTAGAGGTCTGAAGATCCATGAGCAGGTTTCTTTGTATGAATTATTTGAAGTCAATACTATCCATATCCAACTGAGTTCTGCCCCCAGTTTTTTTCTCCAAGGCGGTAATCATGTTGAAGTCTCCCCCACAGATCCATAGGGGGAAACGCCTAGAGGAGTTTAGTTCTGTTAGAGTGTCTAGCAGATCCATTTTTTTTTGGATGTCTTGCGAGAAATAAACAATGGTGAGGTGACCATGAGTGTTGGATCCCACTAAATGGAATGTTGTTTTTATAAAGTAATGTGAAGCGTGAAAGTCATAAAGAGAGAGAACCTAAGGATTCCAGATAATTGCTAGCCCTCCTAAAGCTCCCGAGGCGTCCACTGATACAGAGCGGCATCCTGCCCAGGACTTGGCCAAAATGTGTTCTAGAGCCTTGTTGTTGCATTTCATTTCCTGAAGATAAACAATCAATGGTTTAACTTGCTGAACCATATTTTTGAGTATTTTGTGTTTTGAGGGGCTATTGAGCCCTCTCACATTCCATGAGATGAGCTTCATGAGGAACTGTGGGGTAGCGCCTTGTAGAACTTGGTCAGCTTGGGAAACCTGCCGGATTCCACAAGCATTTCTCCAACAATGATGGTCCTCTGGAAGTCTGTTTTACGCCCTCGTTTCTTTGTTTCTTTCATTATTTTCTTTCCATCCCATAGACTTCCCGCCTGAATTCCTAGATATTTTCTTTATTGTGCTCTAAAAATAACCACTTCCAGACTATCAATTTGTCGTGGAGGAATTTTTCTGTATTCTCTTTGGTGACAGGCTGCTTCCAAGGCCAGAATATCCAGATCCCAAAGATCTATACTCTCTAGTTCTTCATCCATGTGAGTCGGCACATTTTGTTCTGTATTTTGATGGGGGATGAGAGCCAAGGTACCGTCAATTTCCATTTGCGAATCCTTGAGGACAAAAGTTTTGTCTATGTCGGCGGTGGAGGAAGAGGAAATTGAGCATGTTTTGGCAGATTCAGAAGGCTTGGGCTTGAGAGGAGAGGTGGGGGTTTTTGGGGGTGGATCTGAGGCAGGGGGTTGAGCTTGAAGACCAGCCGAGGTGTCTTCAGTGGCTAATACCTCAAATCTATTGCTCATTTCAGGTTTGTTGGGAACGGTGGAGATGACAAAGGTTTTCTTGGAGTGTTTCTTGCGACTGGTAACTTTGGTAAAGCCTTCAGCATCTGTTCCTTTCTCCGAGGAGGTAGGTTTGGATTGATGGTTCAAAGGGCAGTCACGGTATAAATGACCGTGCTCATGACATTTTCTGCATCGGAAGGGAACATGCTCATAGTCTATGGTTTGAATCCATTCAAAATAATCATGAAAAAGACTTACCGAGTCCGTGAGAGCCTTGTCTAGGTGCATGTAAACACATATCCTAGTGTAGGAGGTGTATCGTCTAAGTTTCATTTCCTCTGCAACCTTTATAAACTCTCCCAATCCATTACCTATGTTTCTTAGGGTTTCTTCATCCCAATATTCCAGAGGTAATGAGTACATATGGATCCAAACTGGTGCCCAGTTGAAGTCCCCCTTGTCCGGATTGAATATTTCTATCCAGTCTCGCAGATACAGGCCTGCAAAGTTGAAAAAGTGTGGCCCTCCTTCAAAGATGTGATTCTTTTCCTCTAGGTAGTTGAAGATAGCTATGAAGAATCCTTTGGGGCCAAGCTGCAAAGTCACTTGTCCCTTGGGCTTCCATTTGAAGATTATCCAACCTTGTAATGCTTTTTCGATTGGCCATAGTCTAATGAACTTACCGATGAGGGCGTGATCCTTCATGTATTGAATATGGCCATTTATGTGATGACTGGGGAGGTTGATTTTGACACGCTCTGCTTCTTTTGGGATGCATGTGGCTGAGGAGGCTTTTGGCAGAGTCACAGAGGCTTCCTTATCTGTGCTAACGACCTTTGGGGCCTCATTACCTGTGCCTGCGTTATCGGTATTGTCTATAGTGGGGACATGGTCAAAGCCGGCCGACCAATTTTGTCCTAAGCTTCCCAATAAATCTGCAGCGACAATATTGACAGTATTGGGAGGAGGGGGGGGGGGGGGGGGATTCCTGTCCCTCTAGAGGGGGGGATCATTTGAGGAGTGTCAGAAGAGGTGCCAGGTGGATCTGCAAGCTATGTAGCAGATTGCAGACGCGCTATGAGAAGATCAATCAGCAACAACGCAGGGTTACCGTAAACCCTAGAACCAACATCCTTAGGTCTCCGCCGTTTCACCCGACATGTACATGTCTTGATCCCAAAGTGTCTTGAGAAGTCCGACCACATTCGAACTTGGTCAACCCTATGTTTTTCATATTTGACAATAGTCAACCTTGTTCACTGAATTCGTCCTCACTTAATGTAGTTCATTAATTAATTTATTTGTTAAAACATTAAAGCTTTAATTAATTAAAACATTTGACAATATATTAATTAATTACCATTAATACATTGCTATATTAATTAAAGTATTAATATATAATTTTAAAAACTACTTAACACATAATTATTATAATCAATCACATTAGTCAAACATAGCCAAACATGACCGCACTCATACTTGGTCAACCCTATGTTTACCATATTTGACAATAGTCAACCTTGTTTAGTTAGATATATCCTTAGTCAATTTAAATAAACCATATTCAATTATAGGTAACCATGGTTGAAAATGAATGACACCAAAGGCATTCAAAGCCATCCTTGGTCGGTCACAATCATAATATTAATAATAGTAATAATAATTAACTTTAATAATAAAGTTAATAATAATAATAATAATAATAATAATGTGATGTTGGAATTGTATACGCAAATGTTTCTAATGTCGCAATGTGACAATAAAAAATGTGGTCAACCACATTTCATAATATGAGTGACTCTACGACTATGTCTGGCCATGTTTAATAATCAACAATCTTCAACTTCGTTCAAACATAATTGCCTATTAAAATTATTTATTAATATTAAAAATTAAACATGTTATGATACCATAATGGTAAGTTAATATATTAGAAATATATTAGATGTTTGGTAGTTAACACTCTTCATGTTTCGTAAAAAACAATTCCCTTTTAATGGTCAACCAATGTGTCTACTGTCAACCATGGTTGAATATGGTCAACCATGAACAATGTCTCTGTTGTCAACTATGATCAAACATTATTAATCTTCAAGGTCAACCATGATCAAGCATAGTCAAGCATAGTCAACCATGATTAATCATGGTTGAAACTCATTAACCATGATCAAGGTCTCTCTGGTTGAAATTGGTCAATCATGGTTGAGTGTCGTAAATCATGGTTAACCATGATCAACTATTGTGAGTCATGAAATCATGGTTGAAATAGGTTAACCATGATCAACCATGATCAAGGTCTCTCTACTTGAATTTGGTCCACCATGGTTAACCATGATCAACCATTGTTAGTCATGGTTGATGAGTTTAAAATCATAAGGTTTATAATTGTAGGGTTCAAAATATTAATCCCTTAGGTTTATAGAATTAATTCTAGGGTTTATAATCATTCGGGTTTATAATATGTTTAATATTATTCCCTTGGGTTTATTATCCCTTGGGGTTTGTAATATCAATAAACCCTTGGGTTTATAATATTTATCCCTAATATTTATAATACTATTTTAGGGTTCATAATATTAATATTAGGGTTTATAATCCTTTCGGATTGTAATATTAATCCTAGGGTTAAATATTAATATGTTAGGTTTATAATCCCTTGGGTTTATTAATACACTTAGGTTTATAATATTAATCCCTTGGGTTTTTTAATCCCAATGGTTTATAATATCAATCCCAAGGGTTTGTAATATTAATTCATTGGGTTTATAATATTAAACCCTTATGTTTATTAACCCCATGGATTTATTAAACCCTTGTGTTTATTAACCCATGGATTTATTAATCTCTTGGGTTTATAATATTAATAATCCCTTTGGGTTTTTAATCTGTTGGATTTATAATATTAATCTGAAAGGTTCATGATATTAATGCCTTGGGTTTATAATATTAAACCCTTAGGTTAATAAGGTTCACCACTAGGGTTTATTAATCCCTTGAGTTTATTTATCCCTTGTGTGTATAATATTAATCTCAAGGGTTTAAAATTAATCAACCACATTTACTAATGTATTTGATTATGTCGGGGTATGTTTGGCGGTCAATACTCTTCAAATTTGGTCAAACACAATTCCCTCTTAATGGTCAACCAATGTGTCTGTGTTCAAACATGATCAACCATAGTCAACCATGGTCAATGATGGTCATCCATTATTAACCATGGTTGAATTTTTTCAACCATGGTTAAGGTCTCTCTCGGCGTGGAAAAAAATAATTTCAATATGTAAGGTTTATAATATCAATAATTATCTCTTGGGTTTATAATATCAATAATCCCTTGGGATATGATATTTATCCTAATATGTATAAATAATATTTTAGGATTTATAATATTAAACTTAGGGTTTATAATCCCTTGGGCTTATAATATTAATCCTAGGGTTAAATATTAATCTATTAGGTTTATAATACCTTTGGTTTATTAATACCCTTGGGTTTACAATATTAATCCATTGAGTTTTTTAATCCCAAGTGTTTATAATATTAATCCTTAGGTTTAGTAATCTCTTGGGTTAATAATATTAATCCTAAGGGCGTGTAATATTAATTCCTTGGGTTTATAATATTAAACCCTTGATTTTATTAACCCCACAGGTTTATTAATCCCTTTGGTTTATAATATAAATAATCCCTTGGGTTTTTTAATATTAATCCTAAGGGTTTATGATATTAATTCCTTGGGTTTATAATATTAAACCCTTGGGCTAATAATATTCATCCTTAGGGTATATTAATCCTTAGGATTTATAATATTCATCCATTGGGCTTATTGATCCCTTGGGTTTATTGATACCTTGGGTGTATAATATTAATCTCAAGGGTTTAATATTGGTCAACCACATTTACTAATGTACTTGACTATGTAGGGGTATGTTTGGTATACAACACTCTTCAAGTTTGGTCAAACACAATTCCATTTTAATGGTGAACTAATGTGTCTAAGGTCAACCATGATCAACCATTGTTAATCATGGTTGAATATGGTCAACCATGGAAAATTTCTCTATTGTCAACTATGATCAACCATGATTAACTAAGGTCAACCATGGTCAACCATAGTCAACCATGATTAATCATGGTTGAAATTTGTTAACCAAGATCAACCATGATCAAGGTCTCTCTCGCTGAAATTTTCTAACCATGGTTGAGGGTGGTAAACAATGATTAACCATGATCAACCATTGTGAGTCATGGAATGATGGTTGAAATTCATTAACCGTGATCAAGCATGATCAAGGTCTCTCTCGTTGAATTTGTTCAACCATGGTTAACCATGATCAACCATTGGTAGTCATGGTTGACGAGTTTAAAATCATAAGTTTTATAATTGTAGAGTTCACATCCCTTGGGTTTATATTATTAATCCTAGGGTTTATAATATAATTCCCAGGGTTTAATATTATTCTCTTTGGTTTATTTTCCCTTAGGTTTATGATATCAATAATCCCTTACGTTTATAATATTGATCCCTAATATGTATAATATTATTTTATGGTTTATAATATTAATCTTAGGGTTTATAATCCCTTGGGATTATAATATTAATTCTAGGGTTAAATATTAATCTCTTAGGTTTATAATCCCTTGGGTTTATTAATACCCTTAGGTTTATGATATAAATCCCTTGGAATTTTTAATCCAAAGAGTTTATAATATTAATCCTTTGGGTTTTTTAATCCCAAGGGTTTATAATATTAATCCCTTGGGTTTATTAATCTCAAGGGTTTATAATATTAATCCCAAGGGTTTGTAATATTAATGTCTTGGATTTATAATATTAAACACTTTTGTTTATTAACCCCATGGGTTTATTAATCCCTTTGGTTTATAATATCAATCCCTTGGGTTTATAATATTAATAATCCCTTTTGTTTTTAAACTGTTGGGCTTATAATATTAATCTGAAGAGTTTGTGATATTAATGCCTTGGGTTTATAATAGTAAACCATCGAGTTAATAATATTTACCCCTATGGTTTAGTAATCACTTGTGTTTATTGATCCCTTGGGTGTATAATATTAATGTTGGGCGATTTAATGGTTAGTTAAATCCCTGTGATGTAATTGTCAACCCGGGGCTCATAAACTAGCGAGGTATACTTGTACTATATATACTAGGTGGTTATTATTCGGGTTAGATTAATCTAATGAAATTAAACTAATTACAAAACAAATTAAATCAATCTAATACAAGTCAAACCAAATATAAAGAAATTGAAATCACAGCTGCATAAAAGAAATCACACTTGCATGAAATTGAAATCACTCTTACAAAATGGAAATCACACCACACTTGCATAAATGAAATATTGAATTGAAATCACACTCACACCTATTGAAAATTAAATCACACTTTATTGAAAGGAAAAAAACACTTACATAAAATGGAAACACACTTGCTGAAAGGAAATGAAATTACAAAACTATACTATGTTACCAATATGTACAAAGGTATGCAAACTGGGGCTGATGGGGGCCCTCCATTCCTTAGTAAGCACACCGAATAGTTATCATATCTTTGAGATCAAAGTGGCAATATGTATTTCATAAAATGATTACAAGGTATTACAAGAATTATCTGTCCTCACTTTACAAATCACATCTTTAATGGAACTTGGAACCTCTAGCTATCAACTAGTCACTAGCTAACTCTAATCTCTAACAACTAACAATTTACAACCAACCATTTACAAATACAATTAACAACCCTTTGTGTGAAGGGTGCACTCCTATTTATAAAAAAATGGAATATAGCTATAGATCCTCAAATCTCTCTTAAATCCACATTTATCTCAAGTGGTTATAACCAAATATCCTAAAAATATAAGATACAAATCTTATCCAAATTCTCTCATACTTTTGATAAGGACACATGTCAAAACATCCATGATTCTTCTCCTTTGAATGTGCTTAACTTATGATCCATATATTCTTCAAATATTCTACAAATCCTCATGAGTTGGAATTTGAAATACGAATTTGTATTTAGGAGGCTAAGTAGGACCCTTCTAGATTCTCCAAGTGGGCCTACAATATCACAAAACTTATACCACTTACATGTATATATGAAAACATGTTAATTTTATAATACTTAATCAAAAATTCACTTAAAATACTTAAAATAAATGACTTTGGAAAATATAATGCTAAACCCATATGACCATGAAAATGGTTACTTAGTGTAGGGTTATGTAGCTACGAAATTACGGAATGAAGGTAAAATGATGGAAATGTGGGTAAAAGTGGATGACATTTTGGAGACTGAACATACCCCCAAGTGAAGATGTTGCATGTCCTCATGTAGATATTGCATTGATTCTCTTAATCATCAGTTGATCTTCTTGAAATGTTCCGCTTCTTATATGAGATTTGGCTTTGTATTGTTTCTCTCTTCACTTTGCATTATCGTATCACTTGATAACTTTATCCTTTTTGCAAAGTGTGCCTTGAAATCATTTGATTGCAACATATATATTTTATGGTTGGTTCTTGTGTGACAACCAAAATTTTATGAGTATTGGTTCTTATGTAACAATACTTATGTTATTTTTTTGTTGCATCAAAATACTTGAAAACATTGAGAATTATTTCTTAAGTCCCATAGTGATTGTCAGCTATTTAATGTGCTCATCAATTGATCATTTCAAAACATATAAACTTTTTTTGGAATCAAAATGAAATAATAGTTGATTGGGAAAAATATGTTGGTTAGGGTGAAATTAAATGTGACATGTGACATGAAATATGAATATCCCTTCCCCCCAACTTAAGGTGTTTTCAGTTTTCTTTCAAATGAGAAAGGGAATATGAATGTGGTGAGAGGTTTTCAAAAATCACAATTTTAACATTTAAGGAACTACATGGTTAAATATTAGGAAAAAAAAAATAAGCTATGTATATAGAAGAGTGTGGTTGCTGCTACTGGATCATGAAATATGAAATAAAATGATCTAATATGCTTCTTCTTTCTTTTGGTTGTATGAATTGAGGATGATATTGGAATTTTTATTGCTATGGCTACTGAATTTTGAATTGAGTCTTGTTGCAAGCTGCTAAAATCATGTAGTCTTCATTTGTTCCCGCTTAGTGGCATAATTCTTATCTATGTGAATAAATGTGTTGATTTCAAACATATAAATGAAATTATTGGATTACTAGCCATTAATGTATGCTATTAACCAACATGAGACTACTCACCATTGATGTCAATGAGAGTCAAGATGCCTAAGTAAATCTTACTAGGTGCGAATAGATGTGTCAAAGCCGAGTCACCTAGAAGATTCGACAAACATGGGACATTGATGTATTCCCACTGTTTATTGGCAAGAGAAATTTCCATTAAGGCATGCAAGCCTCATTGTAATTTAAATATCTCTAGTCTTGATCCCAGATTATGTGTAAGAGTCGATGGGTCAAAACTTGTTAGAAGGAAGGCCTTAATGAATCCTCCATCATCTAATGCGAATGTATAATAATATTTTAAAGGACTGTGGATGAAAAATTTGCATTGAAGTGGGATTTATTTGACAGAAAGGAAAATGAAAATGGGGTGAAGGGAGCTTAATGACCTTTTTTTTGGGAAAGATGAGTGAAAATGATGTAGGAAAGTATGACGATTGTGAAGAAAAATGAGTTTTTCATAGTAGGGATATGGACAAGTATGGATCGACTACAGGCTTGGAATGAGTAGTGTTGGTAAAATTGGTATTTTGTTTAGTAGAAATGGTGTAATGGATCTGATTTGGCATGAAATGATCATGTTATTATGAAAAAAACTTGGTCTTCTTGTGCACATAGTGATCTTCTTTCATCGTGTCCAGGAACCTGCAAAAACTTAGCACTTTTTTTGCAATAAAATGTAAGTCTATAGAGAGAGAGAGAGGTGATCAGTCTCTCTTCATATTGATATATACACAAACAACTCAGAAATAGTACTATTAAAAAAAATTCAATAAAAATTAACACTACAAGGAAAAGACCCTCTAGCAGAGGTTATAAAGGAGTTTTTTAGTGTTATAAAATTAGCCAAAATTGTCAAAAAACCATTTTCTACAACATCCGTTTATTGTTACAGAGGTTTTGGTAGAGATTTTAATGGAAATTCAATACAAATAAAAAAAATGGGCGGCCAGAGGTTATTACGGATGTTTTTTTTCATCGGTGTGCTACTCTGGATTTAACGCACCAGTGTGTACATGTAGAAGGTGCCCCGGGGCAGTCGAAGGAGAATGCATCGGGCCGTTAAGGTATAAAAATGCACCGAGCTTAGTGTTGGTGATACAACACACGAGGTCGTTCTAATTGGTCTTGGGATTTGTGCGGTGCCCATAGGTCGTATCAACACACCGATGTATAGACTTATAGAAACGTGTCGGTGCGCAGTATCACACAAATGCACCGAGATTTATAATTGGTATCGGTATTCATGTGGTGCCCATAGGTCATACAAATGCACCAGTGCATATAGACACATAAACACCCCGGTGCACAGTATCACACAAACACACCGAGATTTATAATTGGTGTCGGTATTCGTGCAGTGCCCATAGGTCGTACAATGGCACTGGTGCGTATAGACACATAAATGCACCGGTGCGCCATACCGCACAAATGCACTGATATTTTTAATTGGTTTTGGTATTTGTGTGGTGCCCATAGGTCGTAGAAACGCACTGGTGCACTTAAGAATACAAACGCATCGATGTACAGTAACTGACACACACCAATTTTCAACTTGTATTTTTTAGAAACATCGACCTATGACAGTGCAATTATTATGATTGTTTTAAATTCATTATTCATCAAAAGTCGACACATCTTATAACAATATTCATATTAATTAAATTTTTATTAATGCATTTGAATGTGATGTTTGGATTAATTTGTTTTATCATATCATAATTATTATGGTTTTCTAAAATTCATTATTCATCAAAAGTCGACACATATATATCTTATAACAATATTCATATGAATTAAACTTTTATTAGTGCATTTGAGAACGACAATGGAGAACGCAATGGAATAAATTAAACATATTTTATTATATATATATATATATATATATATATATATATATATATATATATATATGAATAATATAGTCTTTGTCATACAAAATGGGACAGTTATTGGTATCCCTTTGTCTTTCAATTGGGACACTATGTCCATTATATTAAACAAAATGTCTGATTTCACAAACATATTTCAAAAAATACAACGCCTTGATTTGATATCCAAACATAGTGATCATCATTCTTCGCTTGAACTGTTGTCACTGCTAGATCTACTTCCATGACTTGGGTTATTTTCAGGAATTTTTTGTTCACGGTTTTAATTGTTTTCTTCTTCTTCGCCTTCTATCTACAAACATAAAAATAAACTATAATGAGTGTATATACATTGGTGAGAATAATGAAAATTGCAATATTAGATAATATACATCAATGTAAAGGAATAAGCAGAATGGCGATTAGGGTTCAGTCTCTTTCCACTCAGGCGGCCGCTCTCTCCTCTGAAGCCCTCATGCCGCAACTGCTTGGGAGCCCTTCTCCATTTACCTATGTATCAGAAGCCCCCTTCTCTGTGTTGCTCGCTTAGTTTTATCGTTGCCCCGCAGCCCTGAAGTTGCTATCGCTACCAACAGATCGACGACAGCATGTTCAGCACTTCAGGAGCCCCTTTCGCTCCTCTGTGGCTTTGCATGAGGATTCCCTCGACAATTCTCTTGCTCCAAGACCTCACGACAGGCGTGAAGAGTCTGACCTTCTCATTTCTTAGCACGCAGGTAGCAGTGCAGGGCTCTGCTTGCTGTGGAAGAACTTGCCGCTCTTTTATTGCTCTGTCTCCCTGTCCTCCGGTTCGGATCTGAGATGGAGCATCCGTCTGCCTGCGCAGGAGAAATGGCCTCCCCAGCAGCTCCCAGGCAGACTTACTCTTGGAGATGTCAAATATCCTAACTCTGTGTCAATACAACAGACATCTAGGATTTACTCTGCCTCCTATCAGATCCAAATTTCACCACCCTCAGGCAAGACCATTCTGCATTGGGTTTGCTCCTCAGATCTAGTGCTGACTCTCAAACTAAATCTGGAACGTCGGATTGGGATTCCCTCAGCCCTTCAGAGACTTCTCTTTCGAGGTAAACAACTTGAAGATTTTCTGTCCCTCTCGGCTTACAGCATTAATAAGAATGACTCTTTAGTGCCAACCCTTCGTTTGAGAGGTGGTGCTGTTGGGCAGTCTTCTTCTGCTCCTTCCTTCTCATACAAAGATGCGGTTCACTCTGAGCACCCCAAACCCCCTGAATCCCTTAAACCAAAGCTTTTTTTGATTGAAAAGCTTGAGGAGGTTCCCTCTGTTGAGTTTACCCATTTAGAAATCGCAAATTATCTTCAAAAATTTGCAGAAAAATCCATCATATGCAGATTTAATGGATTGTGGCCACGCTCAAAGGAACTCTATGATTGGATCCATGCTAACTGGACTCACCATTGCAAAGTCAACTTCTATTCAAAAGGATATTTCATAGTTCTGTTTGATAATATTAAGCATTATGAAAAGGCTATAGAAGAAGGTCCTTGGTTCATGGGAACTGCAGGGCTCTTCTTAACTCCATGGTTCCAAGATTTTGACCCAGCAACTGCTGTCATCACCAGGACACCTGTCTGGATCCGGCTTCCCAACTTACCAGCCTATCTATGGAATATTAGAGTCTATAAAGCAATAGGCAACACCTTGGACAGTTTTCTGATGGGAGATTATTGGCAGGAAAACAAAGGTCTTTACACATATGCTAGAATATGTGTGGAACTAGATTTAAGAAAGGGACTTCCAGACCAAATCAATCTCAAGATAAACGAATTTTTTTGGACTCAGACGCTGGATTATGAGAATACTGCCTTCCACTGCCGACATTGTCACCAAACAGGGCATATGCAGAACTCATGCCCAGCTCTCCCGGCAAAACAGAAAAAGGTGAACAACTCCAAGCCGAAATCTAAACGATGGGCTCCATACTCTCCGCCTCCTATAGTGGACTCTGATTCCTCTTACTCAGAAGATGATGGAAGTGATGCAGAATCAAATCAGAATCAGACAATGGACATTCCCACCGATGCTCCGTCGCATCCTCCCGATACTGTCGTCGCTCAGAAGCGCTCCCATGTGACCTCCTTTTCCGACTCAGACAAGGAGATCCCCCCTTTCGAGAACTCCAGTCTTCAAGTTGTTTTAGCTCAATCACCCCAGGATGGATGGGTTAAAGTCAGTAAAAAGAAAGGGAAAAAGCTTTGTGTAGAGGCCTTTGCCCACTCTGGGTAGTTTTCAGTCTTTTTTCCATCCAGTCTTTTCTTGTAATTCCTTGCTTGTCTCTTTCCTTCTCCAGGGCCGAGGTTGATAGTTTTATCATTTCCGGTTGCTGGTTTTCTGTTTCTCTTGATTGTATCATCATCTTGTACCATATTTCTTCTTAATAGAATCAGTCTTATTCAGAAAATATATATATATATACATCAATGTAAATCGAAAATAATTGACGTACCATTGCAACAATTGAATCATAAACTATACACATACTTTTAAAACCATGTAGCATGCCATCTTTCAAGATTTCATCTGTTGGCGCAGTTCCATACTTTGTTTCATGCAAGTTTTATACCCCATAACAAATCACATATTTAATATAAAAGATATTTTTGTTCTATTAATTATAGACAAAGCTAAGTAAAACAAGATCGATAGATGCTTACAAATTCCACAATTAAGTTATGATATGCCAACATATACTCACAACCCATATTTAACCCAATTTCAATCAATTCCTTTGATGGTTCTTCTTTGTATGTTAGCACCTATTTGAAGACATTCAATGACGATTTTTGTAAAACAACTTAAAAAATACAAAAATGAAATCTAGTGAAGTTGTTATAAGGAAGTAACAATTACTCACAAACTTAGATATCAACCCTTTTCTTCCTTGTCGTCCTGTTTTATGTGTTGAATGGGTTCCATTTTCTTTTATTTTCTGCAAGAAAATGCTTGAAAATTAATATTTAATGCTAAATTGTTTATTTATTGTACCTAATGAAAGAAAAATTCAATGATTACATATTACATTTGAAGCATGTTGTTGTTGAGATGGGTCCTCCTGCGATGCAATTTTGTCCATTTCTTTGACCATCTCCTTGTACCTTTTTCGACATTCCTACTGGCATATTTCTAATATCAGCTCGTTCATCTTTTGAGATTTTCATAATCTTCCTGAAAATGTAACATGACAATAAACAATTTAATTTTTATATTGATATATGAAAAGTAAATATAACAAAAGTGATATTTATAAATAATTCTAAACAAACATTTAAAGGAATATTACTTTTTAGTTCCTTCTTTTTTGTTGTCGTACATTTTTGCTATTAAAAGTCTGACATGTCTCATTGACCAATTCTCTGGAAAATCTTCTTGTAGTTTAGATAAAATTTGGTTCTTGGAATCATTGGATTGGTTTTTGTATTGTAAGTGGAAATAATGTCTATACATTCGTTCCACTAGATCCTTCAAACTTTTGTAAAAGATTTACCCCCTTTCGTTAACCTCCAGCACCACTCCAAATGAGCTAAGGAGCAATTAATTTTCATTTGCATGTTCTATTTTTTTTATTTTCTTAGAACAACATTCCTTTTCTGAGTTGTTGGTCCCTATAGAAAATTAAACAGATGTGAATTAATATACTGTTTGACACATGTTATCTAATAATTTTAATTATATTATTAATGAAAATTAAAAAAAAAACTCATATTGGATCGATAATATTTTTTCATTCACCTGATTCATCCATTTGCAATTTTTCCATCAAGATTTTACGCTCTTCTGGTCCTAGATCAGAAATAATCTTATCGAGCTTCATCATTTTTTGGCTTTGCATGATACATAGTAAACAATACATATTAGTTAAATTTACATGTAGTTCAAAAATAATATTTTTTGTAAAGAATTTACAAAGAACTTGCCTTTTTTGCTTTTCTTGATGTGTTATTAGTATTTTTGTTACTTGATCTCTTGTCAGTAATTTCTTTATCAATCTCAAACCTATACCATATCATTCATTAATATATTTATAAATAAATTGTCAACTTTTCAGGTAAAAAAAAAATCTCAAGAAACCGGTGCGCCATTCATGGTGTATGCACCGATGCCGGTGTGTGGGGGCCTTAGAAATGCACCGCACAAAAAATATAATAGACCGTACAGTGTTCTATGTCAACAAGGAGCACCGATGCATTACATGTCAACCACCACACCGATTAACCATGATAAAATAATAAAAATCATCCAGTGTTAGTTTTTGTAGCATAAACCGGTGCCATATTTTACATATGGCACACTAATAAATTTTTTTTTTTTTTAATTTTTTTATCACATTACTTTCGTGGTGTGCTTGTACAATACAGAGCACCGATGCGCTACGTTACATCGGGCGCACCAATGAAAAAAAAATCTGTTTTTTTTTTAAATTCGCGCAAGGGTCGACATGGATTGGGATCCGACTATGGAAATCATCCCATCGTTTGGATGTCTTAGGTCTATATTTAGCAATACAAACCATATAAATCTAAATTTAAAAGCCCTAATTCTAAAATCACATCAAGAGGGAGAAGAAAGGGCAGAAAAAAATAATAATATGGGTTTGTATTTTTTGAAAGTGTTTTTTTTTTTTTGCGAAACGGAACGCTAGCGGTGCGCCATAATGAAATAGCACACTGATTGCATATTTTACAGATGGCGCACTGAGATACATTACAAATGGTAAATTTTATGAATGTTAATAGTTATATTGGCATTAATGTACATTTATTAATATATTTTTCCATGATCACCAACTACAGGTTATTCAATGATAAGGTTCTTCCGAGTGATAACATCTTTCCCAGTAACTGCGAAGAGGCAAATAAATTGTTGAAAATGTTGGGTGTTGAGTACATATCATATCATGCATGTCCAAATGATTGTATTCTATATAGAGGAGAATATGCATATAAAGATATGTGTCTGAAATGTGGGCATGACAGGTATGATAAATAAAAAAAGAAGGGTAAATCACGTATTGGTCCTCCTTTTAAGATATTGAGGCACATGCCTATAATCCTAAGGATTCAAAGGCTCTTTCTTTGCAAATAATTAGCTATGTTGCAGGGATGGCATGCCTCACACAGAAGTGAGTTGGGAGTTATGCGAATCCCAACTAATTCAATATCCATGAAGCATATAAAGGATACATGGCCCAACAAATTCAAGGATGAAGTATGAAGTCTACGACTCAGCATAGCCATGCATGGCATCAACCCATATTCCCTCCAGAACACCAAATATTCTATTTGGCTTGTAGTAGTGATCAATAACAATATCCCCCCATGGTTGTCTGTGAAGAATGAACATCTTATGTTGGCTCTCATAGTCCCTAGTAGAAGACAAGTGAAGAATATGGATGTCTACATACAACCACTGGTAGATGAATTGAAGGAATTATGGGATGGGATAAATGTATACGATGTATTAAGACCCATAACAATAGAGAGGAGTTTTACGTCGTATGTCATATGTGCTTACATGGCACATGATTATTCAGGCTTAGGAGTTTGCTCTGGTAAATTACATGTTTAATTTATTGATTTATTTATATACATAACAATATTTTTTCACAGATTAGTTATTTAATTCGTTCTGATCTTCATGATATTCTTTAACGTGTCATGCATATTAATTAATGTATACAAATATAATCTCACAGGTCTTGTAACAAAAGGGTATTTTGGATGTAAATGTTGTGGACCTTCTCTGAAAGCTAGATGGTCTAAGGACCTATGAAAGATAGTGTATGATTGCTCCAGGGTATTCCTACCAGAATAACACCCTTACAGAAGAGCAACATCCGCTTTGAATGGTAAACAAAAGAGAACCCAACAGGGGGTACATATCGTATGAGTCTTTCTGATGCAGAAGCATCAAGCTCAATTTTTCATTATTTAATTATGTAATAGGGGGGTGGGACATTTTAATTATTTTATTAATTAAATTGTTTATTTTAATAAATTAAGAGAAAAGGTGAGGATTTTTTGTATATATTCTTTTAATAATTAAAAGGATATGAGTGAAATATAATTAGGTAGAAAATTTAGGGAGTAGGAATTCTATGTACGGGACTTTGTTGACTCCACACCTAGAATGAATCTAAATTAGATTTAGTTGAGATTTATGTGGAGAGATTTTTGGAGTGGATCAAATCCATATTTATGTATAAATAAGGGAGTTGTGTAAGGAAGAAAATAATTTTAGAGAGAGTGGGAAGGAAGGAGAATGTGAGGAATGATTGGAGAACTTTTGTAAAGGGCCAAGAACTGAGAAGCTCTCCATTGTAATATTTGGCCAGAGAATTTTTATATTTTTATATCTGTAATTGATTGAATGGCTCTTTCTCCTTCTTGCAAATTTTAAGTTGAATATATTTATGGTTTTATGTGAGGAAAAATTGAGCATTTTCATATTGAGTGAAGAAATGAGTTTTTTTTATATGCTAGGATCTGCTTTCTAGCAGAATGCCCGCATCATTTAGTATCAGAGAAGGAAAATATTCCTGTTTTGAATCTGCAAGTTTGTTTATTCATAGAATTTGTGCGTAGATGTGAATGCGGGAAAAGATGCATGTTTTGAGTCTGCAAGTTTGTTTATGCATATAATTTGTGCATATCTATGAATGCAGGAACAATTTACATCCGAGGAAGGCACAATCGCGGGCAGCAGAGTTAGTAGACCGTTTAACAGAGGACTGGGTGAATAGAAAATCATATCGAATTATGTAAATAAAATACCACCACATAGCAACGGATCCGGAAACTGAGTTCAACTCCGCGTATTCTGAGAAATACATTGGAGCAGCGTTAAGATGAAGGGTGGCACACTTGTCTTGAAGAACAACTAGACAATGCGCGGGAAATCACGAACTGAGCTTCACTCTGTGGTAAATTTCCAACGACACAGATTCTGAGAGGCAACATCGACCTTGCCAATCAATGGCTCATTACTAAACACTTCAGGCATCAGCATTAACGCTGGGATGAGTTCTCCTATGCGTTCGATCTGCAATCGATATATGGGTCTGTGCATGGAGCCTATTGAAGAAATCTACAGATATGTGTGAGGTATGAGTTAAGTGAATTCAATATTCTTCTCTACGTCCTGAGATGAGTTGTAGCCAACATCAAACAATTCTAATGCTCAAATTGCCAAATGGAAACATTGCCATTGTTGTGAATTAGAAAAGGTTGTGTGAAACGCATCAATGAATTACCGTTCTGTGTGGAGTAGGAAATTCACAGTAGTAGCATGACCATAGTCGCATGCAGAGCCGGGGCTTGGGTATTTTGAAAGAGCAGTATTGATTTGCAGTGTAAGTGGATGGTTGTAACGCATAATAGCTCTGCGAAGAATGTTGGCTCACATAAAATTAAACTATCGTGAAGCCGGATTGTCACACCGTGCCAAATATAACAGTGTGGAAGCCATCCCAGTGGGTTGTGTTTGGAAATGGTCAAGTCACCATATGAAATTGGTTTCGTGCCTAAATAGTATCACACAAGTGCAGTGGTAACACAACAAGGTAGAATGCTTGCGTAAGTAGGTTAGTGACTATTCTCAAACGGAGGTATGGATTGATGGTTTGCGTTATATAGATAAAAGCATAGTTGCAAAGAGGGTAAGTGGAAGTTGAATGATTTTTTTTATTCATTGTTTGACGATTTGTGCTATTCATTATTATAAATAGTGCGAGTCAACATTCAACTTGTGCGATGTAATATGAAATCTTTCATTTTCCGAGTAGTGGTTTACTTGCAATACTTGTGGTGATGCATAGTTGCAATTATTCCATGCAGATCTAACAACCGTATTAATGGAATAGCATGGATAAGAGAATGTTTGTATTGAAAATGCAATGATATATTAACAAGTTAATCAATTCCTTTGGGAATGAAGATAAGCCTGGGCATTCATAGAAGTGGGTAATCTTAAATTAAATGTGAAAAGAATTTTCCAAAGCAGGAGTTGTTGTAGAGGGTTTATCTTGTATAGTGTGGATTCTTAGCAGTCTTGGTGGTGCCAATTTGAATCAAGGCTTGTAGTTGGAAATATCTCTTTTTGAAGATTCAGTTTTTCTTTTGAATGGCAGAGAATACATGTTTGATGAAGAAATTAAAAGGATATCGGACTTTGAATTCGAAAGATGATCGCACATGGAGATACAGTGCAGATGAGAGATGGAACAAGATCACCGATAAATCTTGAAGGTGAGCTGATATGTTTTATTTTAACTCTGGTTCGAAGATGATATTTGCAGAATTCAGGTTGCAGACAGGTGAAGATCTCAGCAAACGAAGATCACAGTTTTAAAAGTACTGATGAAAGAGACTATTAATAGTTTCTGAATGAAAGCAAAGTTTGGGCAGAACCTTGAAGAATTCCAATAGATATTGGATAAGAAGGACAGTTGTGTGCACGTGAGTTGAAGCCTAGAGAGAGCAGAAATATGCTCAAAGAGGTTCTAGAGAATAGAGAACTGGTGCTTGCCAAGGACCAAGTCCAGAGGGAGGGTTGGTGAGGTAAGTAGCAGCAGGGAAGACTACTGTTGCAGATGCTGAGGTAAAATTGAATGGAAAATGAATGAAAATGTGCTAATCTTGGATGACATAAAGAGAAATATGCATGTTTATTTGAGGAGGTTTATTATGCATAGTGTGATGATTTATTATGCATAATGTGGATTCTTCACAGTTTTGGTTAAGTTATTTTGGACAAAGCCTGTAGTTGGGAAAAGAAGAATTCTTTTGATTGGTGATTGGAAATATGATTGCTTGATGTTGTAAACCATTGTTTTTACCATCATGTGACGAAATTTAAGGAGGTGATATTTAGGATGAACACAATGTACGAGTTGTACATCATTCATCGAAGAAGTTGCTTGTTCTCTATACACAGGTAAAGAGATGCGAATTGATGTTGCATGGTGTATATAAGTGTAGGGAAATATTTACATTAAGATGACGAACTTGTGAGCATGCAAGTATTGACAGTGACAAAGATGGCACATAAGAATGGAAACAAGAGGGTTGATTTTGTAGAAAGAAAGGTTTATTAATAACCTTAACAGGAGCATGAGGTATGATAATTCAGGAAGGTATTTTTGAACATTGAAGATTGAATGGTTTATTTATTTTCACCTTAAAATAAATCTTGGAAAACCTGAATTGCAATTCAACTAAAGACTTCAGTATCATGTGAAATGATAAGGAAAATTGATGATTTTTCATAAGAATGAAGTATGAAAGAGGGTGAAGATTTACATCCTAAATGTATTAGGGGTGTATGTTTATTGAAGAATTGTATAACTTCAATTAAGTAAAAATATCCACTATCATTGTTATTGGGATAAAGCTTGAAGTGAAAACAGATGTTAGAGTTAAATGAAAGTTTGGATAGTTTGTATTAAGATTGAGTATTTTCATCCAAAATGAAAAATTGGTGTAAGTTTGAAGTCAAAGAGTCGTAAGATAGGTCCAAAGTCTAAATGTAATTGGGTGCATGATCGATGGAGCCCGACACCCAAAGAATTGGTTATTGTAACACATGAGTTACTAAAGTGTTGTTTGCAGCAAGAGGGTTGCCAGAGATTGGTTCCAAGACAGAGAACCAAGAGAAGCCAAGCGCAGGAGGAGAACTTTCATTTTGATGAATGGCAAGTGTGAAAGATTGCTGAGAATTGGATTAAATGAAGTCCACACATGAACAGATGCAGTTCACAAAGAAAGGGAAGATGACTGTTGATAGTCATTTCCGAAGATCTGATGAAGACCACAACAAAGGAGAGAAGAAGGAAAATTCCAAGGTAAGTGGCATATGTGAGCAGTTGACAAATAAAGAGTACAAGCGGGAGAAGGCTGAGATAAAAATTCACCTTGAATTGTTAATGGAGTTGCTACAGGAAAATGTGAAAAACTAGACACATGGTTGGACCATGAAAAATAAGGTAAAGTGGCAGAAGCTACACGCAAAGAGGGAAAAGCAGGTAAACATACAGTTGATGGAAGAGCTGAGGAAGCCCGAGCAGATGTTGAGTTGTGAAGAACTCAGAGAGGCTAATTTAAAAATGGATGTTTCCATTTGTGGTCGAGAATATGGTGCAATTCTGGGTGAAGAGATCAGTGAGGAAGATTTCATGAACTATTGGGAACATTCAGAAGCATCTGAAGATGTGTTGGTGAGAGAAACAGATGAGGCCATGAAGCCTTACATTTTTTCTCACAGTTTATATATGTTTGTAGGATGTGCAAAAGACGGTGAGTAGTTTGATGGAACTACCACAAAGGAGAATGAAACTCTTGAGGTAAAGTCTGGTAGAGAATTCCTTTCAGAGAAGGAAAGTGTTGATTGGTTACAACAGGAAGAAATCATAAATGAATTCTTATTTGAGGTGAGATAGCAAGTTGAAGCTGTTATGGAATAGGAACAAAGTGGAAATGTCGAAGAAAAATTCCAAGGAGGTAAACAAATGTATTTGTTTAATGAAATTGCTGACAAAATTTTACAATGTAATGATGCTGAAACCAGGACAATTCAGGAATATTGCCAAAGGAAGAGTGGAATTAGTGATGAGACAAAAGAGAAATCTACAAAGGAACTGAATCAAATGAAGGATTTAGAGAAGAAAAGAGGGATGTTGATTGAAGCATCAAGTGGGACCACAAGGTCTTATGTTCTTAAGACTAATGATTTGTGTGTGATGGTAGGTACATCACAGGGTGTTGAACAAACTTTGAAGTTTGTTAAAGAAGAAGAGTTGAATCTGAAATATATTCAGAATGATGCTGAGATAGTAATATCTCAGAAAGAAATGAAGACAGAGGGGTCTCATGGAAATATTCAGCAGAATATTGACGCAGAGGAAGAAGGACCATCTAATGATTGGTCAACAACAAATGAAGGTATGGAAAGTAGTGTAAAGTTTCCAAGTTCTACTTTAATTGAGATTGTTAAGTTATATAGAAAGTTAGATCTTCAGAGAAGAGAGTTGGAAAAGCAGAGGATCTATACTCAGGTTGCATTGTTGGAAGAGAAAGGCAAAGAAATTGTTCTGAATAATAATCAGGAAACAAAGATTAAGGAGGTAGGAATGATTCAGCAATTCAAAGAAGTTCATTATTGTGAACTAGAACATGGAGACATTCTTGAAACAGATTATATGGAGGAGGGACTAGCTGATAGTCTCATGGAGGATTTAAGTCAGCATACTGATGTGCTGATGGAAGAAGAAATTTCTGAGCAGCATACTGAAATGTTGCCATAAGAGAAATATGCATTGAGGCCTTATGTTTTTTATTTTAATTATTCTTTTATGAGTACAGGTTTTATTACAGATGTTGGAGAAGATCTATTGGACATAGAAATTAGACTGATAAGGATGATAATGATGAAAGTATCGTGGAAGCAGCCAACGACAGTAAAACAAAGAAGAAGCAGCAAGAGGAAGACAACAAGAGATTGTGAGAGCATAGCTAGTGGGGCAATGCAGCATAAAGTGTGGAGACCTGGAGAAGAACAACAGATAGAAGCATCAACAAATGGAGAATTGCAGCACAAGATAAGGGATCCAGGAAGACAAAAATCTGAAACACATGATCAGGCGATCATGGTTAATTTCAACCTTGGGAGTCTAATGCAGGAGCATCAAGCTCAATTTTTCATTATTTAATTATGTAATAGGGGGGTGAGACATTTTAATTATTTTATTAATTAAATTTTATTATTTTAATAAATTAAGAGAAAAGGTGAGGATTTTTTGTATATATTCTTTTAATAATTAAAAGGATATGAGTGAAATAGAATTAGGTAGAAAAATTAGGGAGTAGGAATTCTATGTACGGGACTTTGTTGAGTCCACACCTAGAATGAATCTAAATTAGATTTAGTTGAGATTTATGTGGAGATATTTTTGGAATGGATTAAATCCATATTTATGTATAAATAAGGGAGTTGTGTAAGGAAGAAAATAAGTTGAAAGAGAGTGGGAAGGAAGGAGAATGCAAGGAATGATTGGAGAATTTTTGTAAAGGGCCAAGAGCTGAGAAGCTATCCATTGTAATATTTGGCTAGAGGATTTTTATATTTTTATATCTGTAATTGATTGAATGGCTCTTTCTCCTTCGTGAAAATTTTAAATTGAATATTTTTATGGTTTTATGTGAGGAAAAATTGAGCATTTTCATATTGAGTGAAGTAATGAGTTTTTTTATATGCTAGGATCTACTTTCTAGTAGAATCCCTGCATCACTTTCTATTATGCCAGTGAGTACATCAAGAATATTGACAACAGACCAGGTACGGTGATTTGGGACGATGAAAGGGATGAAAACAAAAGAGAAGGGGAGTTTCTCCAAACGAGTGGAAAAAAGCACTTGATAAAGATTAAGCGACTTATAATTTTTCAAATTTACAAAATGTAATTAATATTCATGTTGAAATTCAATATAATGTATATTTTGATCACTAAGTACTATATAATGTTGATTTGATTTCATCAGCGAAAGCAGAAATTGAAGCAATTAGTAAATTTGTTCTTTACAATTCTGAAGCGACACAACTATGGGTCGCATTGTATGAACAAAATAGGATGAAATGGGATAGTGACATGAGAGAATTCAAATGGTTTAATGGTAGAAGTGTGCCTTATCCCGATCATTTAAAAGAAAATGTGCCAAAAATATGCCCCAACAGTTGGGTTTTTGACCAAGTCAGAGAGAAATACGGTGCTACCAGTCATTACTCGCGTGTTAAAGAGGATGCGCTAAACGTAGGGATTGGGTGCAGTAACTAGGTAATAATATTTTTAATTTATATGTAAATTTGGAACTTATATTAAGACATCTACATTTCATATTTTAACTGTTGGGTTATTATAAGACACATGACAATATGATTTTTTAAACTTTTTTATAATAGGTGCATTTGTTCCCATCTATGCAGGCATATGGACACCATTTTTGCACATAAAATGTCGATGCTAGAAACATCACACAAGATTGTGGAGTGGGAGTCGAGTTCAATCAATCTAGTCAATCTAGCCACCATGATCAAAACCTAGTACGAGGGACGTTAGGTTAAGTCGGAAATATACAAGAGCTCATTGAAGTGGATTTCTCTTCTTTCCAATGTGTTATTTTTAGGTGCAAGTGGTGGGACACCTTTGATCGAAATAATGTAAAGGAAGATCGCGATAGTAGGCTGATATGTATCAACTCTAGAAAGATGTGGGATGACGCTAAGGAGCCCCATGTTTTCCCCAAACACTGCAACCAAGTGTTGTTTTACCCAGATGTGTTGGATAGGGATTGGTGGTTCGTATTGACACATGACCCTGGATCAAAACACATTTTTGAGAACAATAGTGTTATCATGTCATGCGACCTGGAAGATAATGAGGGTGATCACGAGAACCGAGAGAGATATGGTACATGTGTTATTTCATCAATATTTATACTTTTTAAGATGGGTTTTTCGAATATGTATTTTGAATTAATTGGTAATTTGCATTGTGTTAATGTTAAAATAAAAATTTCACTTAATAATTTGCAATTATGTTGATCTCGAAAACAATGGCGTACTGTATAAATTAGTTATTTATTTTGTATCTAAGATCATAATAAAATAATGATAATTCTAAAGTACATGAATTTATTTGCATTATTTCTTTATTATGCTACAATAACTCATATTATTCTAGATTTATTATTTTACAATTATTTAAAATTCACAAATTTACAAATTTTAATAAATTCATTTCAAATTAATAAAATTAAAATTTTACAAGTATTTTACATACAATTACAATTAAAATTAGAATTACAATTACAATTTTACAATTTCACATACAATTACAATTACAATTTTAGAATTTTACATACAATTACAATCAATTCACAGTAATACAATTAAAATTTTACAAATATTTTACATACAATTAGAATTAGAATTGTAATTACAATTACAATTACAATTACAATTTTACAATTTCACGTACAATTACAATTACAATTTTAGAATTTTACATTTATACAATTACAATTTTACAAATTTACATATATAACATTACAATTATAATTTTAGAATTTTACATACATTAGAATTACAAATATTACAATTTTACAATATTATGATCATTTAATATTAAAGTAAGTAATAAACATCACGTTCATGATAACCATCGTACAAACATTATATTTGACTAAAAAACACATTCAAAATCACTAACATCATTGTGATCATGATCATCTAACAAAACACAATTAACATTATATATTAACATCATCACAACACAAACATCAAATATACATCTCATGTCAAATAACTCATGCTATCACATACACATCTATTTGCAAGCTACACATTAAATGAGCATATCTAACATGACCTAACAATATACACATCATGATGATCACCAACATGTAAATTAAGTACAATTGCAACATGAACATAAAATACATGGAATATATATATATATAACTGAATAATGTTAAAAATATACAACTATAATATAAATGTCATGGATCAGCTAGTGGTAGTACAACATCAATATCAGTACTAGTGGAGGCCTACTCAATCAATGGTGTAGCCTCGACGGTCGATGGTCTAACCTGCTCATGATCATGAGTACTTATGGACGTTGTAGGCTGCTGACTGGACGTGGCCAATGGTCCAGCCTCATATCCATGATGACTACTGCTAGATGCTAGTGGAGGCTCATGATCATCTAGCGCGACGCGAGGTGAACGATCATGAGATGATGAGTCACTGCTCGTAGACTGTCCATCACTTGCTACGAATCGACCATGCCTATAACGTGCAATAGTCCTCCTCATTCGCGTAACAGTTGTCGTAACTCCTACGACATGCCACATCAAGCTGTACATGTCACGCGGCATGCCTCTCCACATCTATAATAGCCTATCATCGGCCTGTATGTCTCTGTAATGAGCGGGCCTGATGCCCGCCTCAACAATCAATGCACTATGTTGGTCACCCAACTCCATCATGTATCTAGCATCAAGTCGACTGCGCCTAGCAAAAGGCGCTACCAGCGCACCAGAAGGAGTAGGTCTCTCTGCACCAACCTCCTGATGATCCTCAGCATCTGGCATACCCTGGTCATCATGAGGATCCACACCAGGATCATGTGGTGGTTTCAGCATGTCGTTGCCATCAAAAGAGTCAATGTCTGCAAAATATATACAAGTGCACAACAATAATTAGACAATTTCATTCCAAAATTTAATAAAAACAAGTTAAAGAACATTTTAGAATAAATTTAAATATATAAAACAGTAATATTACCTCTATCATCTGGTGGCTCATCAGCTGTGAAGAGGATGTTGGCACACCCTCGCCAATCCAAATACGCTTAAGGACAGAGGACCATAATGAAGGGATGCTCATCAAAACTGGCTAGAAACTCCAGTGCATCATGCGATATCCTCGCTGGAAATAGAGTCTCGTCCCTCTTGGGCATCATCTGCCCCCACATGTGCATACGTTCCTCAAACATCGGCCTACGAGGCTGCCGAAGAAAAGTAGGCCTCGTCTCTGGAAACCTCTCAAAAAATAAACAAAAAATCTCTGAATCAAAAGAGAAGTTCACCCTCCCTTGTGCATGAGCACGACATCGATCTAAGGCTATATAGAACTGCCGCAAAAAAATGGCAGACCACCTGACAAATCACGTCTCCTGTACTAAAGAATCAACATAATATAGAAGCGAGCAACTAATGCGTTGCCTATCACTGGTGTTGTGCGAAATGGTCGAAATGATAAGTGAGAGACATTGCACCTCCTCACTACCAAATGCACCAATACTTAACTAACCTCCAATGACCCGAAACTCTGCAGGAGACAGTATATTTGCTTCAATGTATCTCTAGGAGTAAACTAACTGAAACCCTGCTACACAGCCAACTGGAACCTATGGGAACGAGGGAAAATCTACCTCTCTCCTCGATAGCCCTGTAATGAAATATATATCCTCCTCAGTGGGCGTGTACCACTGGTTGATACCAACACGGAAAGCCTGTTGCTGGGCATTCCACCTTCGGATAAGATGTCTCAAAAACAAACTATGGCCCTTTAGGGAAGTAGCCTCCTCATAGAACTTGAGGAGGCCTACCTACCTTAGGAGCCCCTGCATAGCTTCTGTAATAGGGCGAGGGTACCCATCTCTCTCCCTCTCTCATGCCTCCCACAGGCGAACCATGTTATACTACTCCTCTTGTTTTTGTTTTGTTCCCCCTCTTCTCCCCTTTCACATCTCTGAATGATTGACATATTATACACAATTTTTTTATTAAATGAGACATGAATTTAGAAATATACATATAAAAAAAATTTGAAAAAAAAATCAAAAATTAGTCTGTGCGCCAAAAACATAGTCACGCACCGTTCCCGGTGCGTCTTTCTATGGAGTGCACCGGTGTCAGTGCACCTAATAATATTCAGTGCACCGGGAGCGGTGCTCCAGGAAAAATTTTAGTGCATTGTTGACTATGTATGGTGTCAGGAGGGTGGTGCGCTGACTAAACTCTACGCCCCGGGGCGTATAGTTAAATCAGTGGACCGACCTCCTACCATAATGACATAGTGAATGGTGTGGTATTTTACAAGGCCTCACCATTGATGCAGGCGAAATAAGGAAAGTCATGTGCTGACAAAAATAGCCATCCCGGGGTGATTATTTTGGTCAACACACCGCGTCGCCGCTATTCCACTAGGTCAACGGTGCGGCCGGGTAACCGACCACACCGCACTTTTAAAAGAAAATTAAAATAACACGGTGCACCTTCGGTACCACCCCGGAACCAGTGCAAATACCATTAGCACTAGTTGACCAACACTAGTAGAAAATGGATAATTAGTTACTAAAAAAATGACTAAATTTTTATATAAACGACTATTTTTCGGTCGGTGACCAATAGTAGCTAATTTATAGTATCTTATAACGTGACCAACTTTTGGTCGTTTTTAGCTTAGTCATTAATTGGTTATCTCAATTTTGTTGTCTAGTTGTATATTTTGTCATTAATTTGGTCATTAATTTAGTCATTGATTTGATCATTAATTTAGCCATTGATTTCGTGATTAATTTGTTCATTGATTTGGTCATTGATTTAATCTTTGATTTGGTCATTAATTGTCACAATTAATGACCAAATATACAAAAAAAAATATGACTATATTATCACCCAAGAAAACCCATTAATGACCAAAGAAATATGACCAAAATGTTGGTCGTGTTATAAGATACTGTAAATTAGCTACTAATAGTCATATATATGCAAATTTTAGTCATTGTATGAAACCAATTAGTGACCAAAGAAATATGACTAAATTTTAGTCGTGTTATAAGATACTGTAAATTAACTACTAATAGTCATATATATGCAAAATTTAGTCGTCATTTGTAGTCACAAATTTATCATTTGCAGTAGTCATTTATTCATTATATAAACGACTAATTTAGTAGTTTATATTCATTTCATTTACTTTCATTAATAATCATTGTAAATGACTAATTTAGTCGTATATTCATTTTATTTGTGCTCATCATTAATCAATATAAACTACTAATTTAATAGTTTTAGATTGATTTTATGTGTTCATTATTAATCAACATAAATTAATTAGTATGATTTTGCTACTAAATTTTAAAAAAATCGTCATACAATTTACATGTTCATCTAATATGAAAACGCAAAGTTACATATGTTAATTACAATACCAAGTAATATCAAGTGAAACTATAAATAATTCCAACCACAAATTATATTATATAAAATGTCAAGTATTACAATATGAGTTTCCAACTTAATATTAGTTGGAGTACATTTAAAGATAAAATATTGTTCATCACTTCAAAACATTATCATTATCTTGCCAATGAATTGCATATGAATTCATCAACTCTGAAAACTTTACCATCAGCCTTTATATGTGTGTCTTATGTGGGATATTGGCTCTACGGGTACCACTGGACCAGTACACTTATCTCTCTTTTTCACTCTAGTGTTATTCTTCCCCTCTTTCTTCAATCCTTACTTCTTACCATCAATACTGAGTCCATTTTCTGCAAAAAGAAAACAAAAAAGTTACAATGCAGAGTATAAGACATGAAATTCGATGAACACTCGAATATAAATTAAAGTAGAATATAAAGGATTTATACAATATATACCTCAACATCAGCAATATTGTTAATGCCATTTTTCCCCATAAAAGAAAGAAACTCGAACAATTTTTCTTTAGTTGGGAAATAGTGGCTACTATGTGGCCAGATGACCTGTATAAACAAAGAAAATAAAATGTCACAAATAAACACAACAGAGCTAGCAATTTCTACTAAGAATGTCTGATGCTCCACTTTTGTATTTGTATCGTTCCCTCTAGTTATCTCTAAGAAGAAGTGACACTTCAACAATAAAATTGGTTAGTAGAAATCTAATGGGTGGAGCAAAGTATTGTTGACACAAGATTACAACAAGAAACTAAAAAAGAATAAGACAAGACTTTGTAAATTGTGATACTAACCAGGCATATAGCTTCAATATAGTAATATTAAATTATCAACATACTATTCCAAGGGAAAATGAATCCAATTCCCATAAGCCAACAAATTATGTATGCTCCTTGTTTTCCCTGTATTTAATTGAGAAAGATTAGCACACGCAATTTCCATTTAGAATCTCTAAAATGGTTCTATAAATATTCAAAGAAAACTTAATGTTACTCATTAATTTTTATTTGATGCACACAAAACTAAATATGCTAACTTGTTTTTGAGCTGGAGAGTTCTATAATTCATCATGTCCAAAATCATTGTTTATTGTCGTGACTGTTTTTTTTAAATGATCAGGAAATGAGCCTATATTTGATAATAATAAAATATTTTTCAAAATATATTCCATTTTTCTAATTCAAAGCTAGATTTCCTTCCAGTTTATGACGTTCAAACAAACTAGAATAATTTTCCTTTAACAAGTCATTGTTGTAATATACTACTAAACAGAAAATTACGTAATGAAGTTATTAGTGGTGGAATACTAATAAATCACAAATACATGCAAGAAATAACACCACTATGTCCTAGACATGCCAAGTCTTAATCTCTTGGTTGGAAATATTACTTCATGAAACCAACATATTTGACAAATAGAACTTTTCTAAAACTAACCAACGCTAGTGTATCCAACAACATTGACATTTCTATTGGCATTCACTCAAAATGTGTGGAAGTATCAAACAAGTGTAGTGCACATCCCTGTAAGGTTAAATTTTGGCAATGGAATATGTTGTCCCTTAGTCTAATCAAGTTTTAACTTGCCTTTGATAACTTAGAGAGAATGGGAATCCAATATAGAACAATGACAGAAATATTTTACTCATTCACATTTACCTAGATCCTAAACAAGCATTGAAGCGTTATACAAATCCAAGAATGTCTCACAGTCCACCAAGAAACAAAATTTCTAGATTTTAATTTTAACTCTTGACGCTTTCTCAAATTTGTAAACAAGCAACATCATAAATATTTTTCCGTAGTTCTCAAACCTTCTTATGTGTGGAGCTTGAGAAAATATGTGCATACACATATCACAAGTGTAACTAATTTCTCCTTTTCCTAATTGCTCCTTTTCCTTAAAGTAATATAAGTGGCATTTAAAAAATAAAAGGAAGCCTACAAGAGAGAAATGCCACAAATGCAGATATATTGTAGTACATAAAATCCAAAATATAATGGAATAATTTATGGAGAAATCAATGGGGTCATTGGTGGTTGTTTGTATTTGTATCCTAAACATGCGAGTTACAATTAGATTTTTACAAATACACTGTGATACATTCCCACTTTCCACATGTCACCTAGTTTTACTCTCACCTCTTCCTCCATGCTTACAAGGAATTGTTCCCTAAATTAGCAAAATAGAAACCAGTAATTCCTTAAAAATCCTAGAATATCATCTGATCCAGTGACAAGACTAGCCACCTATTAAATCATATCTAGAACCTTTGGTAGCATTTCATCAGTATTGTCATTGTGTGCATCCCTAAGGAAATGTACAAACTCCTCAATCAGAACTGATAACCCTCTAGTAAAAATATCTAGTATGTGTCTGGGCTTCATAGAATTACATTACAGTAACCAGTTCCTTTCTATTTGAGTGAAGAAACACAAATGAGAGAGCCTTGTGACACCATTCCAGCAACAAAACTGGAAAAATTGTATTCAACTATGTTTCCAATTCATGCAAAGTAGCTAATGCATGGAAATTCTGCTATTGTAAAACTACAAGCTTTGGAAGAACCACGGGGACCATCTCCTGAACAAGATCTACACTTGGTATACCCAAAATGACCTCTGCAAATTCAATTCTTATAACTAGGAGTGTGACAAACCTTTCTTTCAAGTATTCAAACAACTCATCTCTAATTCCACCAAACTTGAAAAGGATTGATTTGATTCCTCCCTGCTATTTAAAACTAGGAGATTTATGTATTAACCTTGCAGCTGTTGCTATTACCCAACTATTTGAATTGTTAAGCTGATCAATCAATAAAGAAAATGAGAAAAATAAACAAATATCCATGGACATCAGCCATTTTCATAATTTCTACTATCGTTTCCAACAAAGTCTCAAATACATCCAGATCCTCAGTGGCTTCCAAAGCATGTTTTCTTCTTTTGTTTTGTTGCATGCGTCATCATCTTCAAACAAAATATCCATTACATTATTCTCAATGAATTATCGTATTTTCAAAAAACATTATCGCCTCACAACCTTCTTCTCATAAAGTGGAAGTATATCTAGGTGTTTTATCCACAAAGGTTTTGTTC